>JASSUY010031081.1:0-28280 GCA_032466535.1 Forpus xanthops | reverse complement strand
AAGGCCAGGTTGGACATAGCCTTGAGTGACATGGTTTAGTGGGAGGTGTCCCTGCCCATGGCAGGGGGGTTGGAACTGAATGATGTTAAGGTCCTTGCCAGCCCTAAGTATTCCACTATTCTATGATTCTAAATTACTGGCTGGTATAGTGCCTTCCTACTGCAAACAAACTTTAGAGACAAGTGTTAGTGGTCTTGTGGCAGAGGTTAACAAGAACATTGCAGGCAATGACAGGCAGCAACTCTGTCACTCAGTGGCAAACCTCTCATTTACAGCAGCCTAAGGATCCAGCCTCTTGTTTAAAAAGGTAACCTGCTCCACAGCAAACAGAAAATGACACATGGAAAATGCACATTACCATATGCATTCATCTTATCATAGAGACACTGCTCTCACATTCTGAGCTCTGCTAATGACTACACACTGGTAGTTGCCATATTGAGACAGCCAAGGGAAAGAGCAGTGAAAGGAACCATCTCTCTCCTGCTACCGAGTGTTGAAATGTCACAAAGAGAGCTTGGAATCACTCCCAGCTACCGTGATGCTATTCTCTGCTTTGTTTGCTGTGCAGGAGAACCTTTTTCACCTATTTTGTTCCTTGCTTGGATTCCCATCCTGCCTGCAAACCTTTTTTGGTAACACTACATCACCCAGGTGAAAGAGAAGAACCGTGAGTCAAAGCAGATGAGCAAGCCAGGAGAGATTCCTCATCGTGCTCTGCAGAGAGGGGCCCTCTGAAGCTGCCACTGCACTGCAGGCACTGTGATTCATTCATAGCACAGAGAGACTAGAGCGTAACTCATCTTCGGCACTACCTTCAACTCCTGCCCGATTTCCTACATGGGTCATTGTGTGGTGGGTATGCTCCACTCCCCATCTGGAGGTCATGCATGACAATGGCTTTATTGTGTTAGAATAATATTCCTCTGCTTTGTTTTTATTGCTGCCATAAGATGGTTTTGCAGCCTGTGAAACGCAAGCAGGAAACAACCTCTTGCTTTGAAGCCCAGCACCGAGACACACCAGCCACTGTGTTTATGGTTCTGCAACCCCTGGACTTCAGCAGAAACAAGAGTATTTCCTTGCCCAGGCATCTGTGCTGTAATTACTCATGTATAACTAAAACTAGGAAATCAGTAGGGTTGTGCTGAATTACATCTTCTGTGATTTCAGCTGTGACTTAGATGAAGCTTTAGATCTCAAGCATTAAGGATCCTTGTTACTTCTGTCTGACTAAACTGACTGAAGGGAAGTTCTGGGGTATACCTATCTGAATACCTTTGCAGCAGAGACTTAGCTGGAAACCTGTAACCCATGGCGTTAAAACCTGCAGACGCAGACCTTGCCCTCTCCTGCTCAAGGATGCCAACAGACCTGCCCTGACACAAGCACTGTCCTTGCCACAACAAAAAAAAAAAACAAACAAATCCCCTTCCGAACTCTCTACAGATGGGGGGGTTAAGACAAATAAACTAATACAAGTGTGAAGCTATTACCAACAGACACGTCCCCGAGCAAAGGCACTGGTTTAACTCATTGTATCACATTTCCACTCTCTCATCAACTTTCTTGACTGCCACAGGCAGACCACAGCCAGGTTTCTGCTGCCCCTGCACTGGGTGGAAATGTCATGACTCCGGGGGGGGGCTTTAGAAAATGAAGCAGATACAAAATCCTCAGGGCTCCCAACTGCAGATACACGTAACCAACCTGACTAAGGGCTCTGCTGCCATTTCTTCACACTCCATTAAAAGATGACAGCTTCTGGAGAGAAAACTGTCGAAGTACGTTCATCTTAAACCTGATCTGCCTCTGGCTCACTTCAAAAAGCTAGCTAGCTGTGCAGCAAGCTAAAATAATCACAGTCCCCTAGAGACTGCATGGCTCTCCAGATCCATACAGCGTATATAAAGCACATAGCCATCATCTTTTCTAGTTGAGCTGATACCATCAAGGAAAGTCAAAAGGTTAATGAATTAATTACTTTTTTGAAAGATGGAGATGATGTGAGCAGGAATGTGTTATGGTACATACTCAGCACAGAGGCTCCACAGAAGAATTTGCTCTAAATATTTCACAGCAGCAGCAGAACTACTTTGAGACAACTGTAGGTACTTACATACTGCAGCAGTAAAACAGTGACCTTCTCTGGTGTGGTCAGAGGGGAACAACTGGAATATGCAGTTCTTTTTGGCAGAAAACAGTTAAGACAACCTCTGTGGGCAGAACACTTAACCATACTGTTCCCTGCACTACTAATAGCCATCCAGGGCAATGGGACTTAAACAAGAGCCTGTATCCCAGCTGCAGCTGATGAGCTCTCAGGCGCATCATCCCAAGTGGAAGCAATAGGTAATATCATCCCAGAGCAGATACTTGTACATCAGGGCAGGGTGGGTCCAACAGCTGTGCTGGCAGGGGTTGAGCAGAAGTTGGGTCTGGTGCTCCCCTGTTTAGGAAGCATGCGTGTGGAGGAAGTGTTTTTCTCTGCCAAACTATGCTGAGCTCAGCCCATTCCAAGACACTGCTGATGTTTTCAGCTTCCCTTAAATTAAATTACTAACTCACTGAATCCTCCTCAGGTCATTAAAGTGAAGAAACCAAAATAAACTTGGCTCTATGAGACCTTGAGGGTTGGCCTGGAAGGTCATCTTTTCATGGGCTAATGCAGTGAGCCTTATGGCACTCCTGATGGGAAGGGTAAAAAGGATGCAAGAGCTCATATGGCAAGCTGCTTTCAAATGACTGTTTCCAAACAAAGAATGACAAGACATGCTTTAGGTAGACTGTGAATTCTCATCAGCCAGACTCTCCAGGTAAAACAAGCTGTCCAGACGCTAATTGTGTCTGGCACCAGGCACCTGGCTGCTATGGAATGTCATGTGGCTCATTTTCAATGCTTTCACTGAGAACAGTTATTTCCACCAGTACATACTCTGAAAAAGTGCATTTTTCAAATTCTGCTCATTTCAGGCTGCTGGTCCCTGAGAAATGTTCTCAGGCTGGTTTCTGTCAGGCTGTCTGCAATGTGCCCCACATCACTGCTTCCCTCATGGGTAAAGAGCGGTAATAGCATCTCACTTTCATTGCAGGCTTCCTCAGCCCCTGATCCTGCTCTGCAAGGAATCAGCGTATCTCCAAAGGAAAGAACTGAAAATTTGGCAGGACATGAATGTAGAAGGCTTTATCCCTGGAAGGACTGTTGAATGAACACCCTACTGAGGATGAGATGTGCTGAAAGAGCAGACAGTTACCCTGGACCAGGTTTCAACTCAACAGAGCTTGCTCTCTGGGTTATTCCTTCATCTTGATGAGGGTGAGTACATTTGGCCAAGACATCTACATAGGACATCATGGTGTTACAACAAGAGGAAATACTTATGCCGTTAAGAAATGGTGATCATGGCAGCTCTCTATACTTCTGAGAAGCAAACAGAAGAAAAGCCAGAGCAGGAATATATGAGACATTGTGTGCGCATTAAAGAGTTTAGACAGTATCTAATGGCTTTAACATAGCTGAAAACAGTGAGCTGGCACAGAAGGAAGGATGTAAACAGAAGAGAGCGATAACCAGCAGGTCACAGACCTGCAGCACAGAGAAGCCCCCATACCAACAGCCCCACAGGAAGCATGGGCCAGATGTCATACCTGGGTAGTATATTCAAAAACACTGTTATGAGAACAGGAAAGCTGGTAGGTATGGATACACAGAAAAGCTTGGGAATGGTCAGAAAGCAGTAACAGTTGTACACAAATCTGTAGGCTGCAGAAGAGGAGAATTTTGAGCATATCTGGAAGAAAGGAAAAACTGCAAGTTAGGTTAATCAGTTGGAAAACGGTAGAGCTGTTGACCATTATTCAGGAAAAGCAGACACCTCTAATAAGCACTTCTGTTCTATTTTGAGGAAACTTATTCTGTGGCGATGAGCTTTTCCATCCCTGCAAATATTAAACAAAAGGTGAAGGAGCAGCTGCTAACGCTAGACACTTGAAAATTAGCAAGTCTAGATTATGGCATCTTTTAAAGAAAAAAGACTTTTTAGAGATCTGGGCTTTATACACGGTTGATCTTGATTTCCAGTAAACTTGGACAGTCACAGTTAACCAAAACATGTACCAATGTTTTGAAAGAATCAAGTGGACAATCTAAGTAAAGATAAGACTGTCAATCCAAGACTGCTTTCTAGCACAGTAATAAAATGGCTCATATAGAATACAGCTCATCAGGAACTAAAGACAGGGAGCAGAATTTGGCAAATCAGTGTGGATTAGAGGAGAATAAATTTGCCATCTTGATACTCTCAGTGATAATCAACAACAATATTGCTGTAATAATTTGCTGTATTCCCTGACTTCAGAAAAGCGTTTGATTTGGTATTACATGAGGTTTCGATAAAGAAGCAAGGACAACACCAACTCCATATGAGACTCTTGATCAGAGTTAAACAAAGGGATCTCAAATGTACACGCAAACATGTAAATACTGCCTAAAAATTCTGGATTTGGCATGGTTACCTGGGAATCTGATATAAGTTTTTAATGTCAAGAAAAAATCCATTGAAATTATCACTTAAGAGTTTGCTGGTGACCCAGATCAGGGAATTGATAAATTTAACAGGCAGCATACTGATACAGAGCAACGTGGATTCCTTGGATACATTTTGCAAGAAAACAGCATGCATTTCAGTATAGCCAAGGTGAGGCAACATATTTGAAAGCCAAAATAAAGGAATTATTTACAGGACAGAGACCTTTTTGGCCTTGGAAAGAGACAGCTCTGAGAAGGAAATAAGGCCCCTACTCATCATCAGTAAAACGCAAGTTCCTACCGACTCTTGTGGCTAACATAATTCTCAGAAGAATCTTGAATGAGAAAGCAGGTACAAGGCTGGCACAGTATCTTACTCCATGCTGATGTTGACACATAAGAAAGATGTTGGAAAGCTGGAAATAAATAGGAGAAAAGCCATGAGCCTTGTGATATAACTGGAAGAAATGTTTTTACCATAGGATGCTTCTGGAAAGTAATCTATTTTATTTATCCCAGAAGAGGCTGAAAAAGGACTTAACTATTGCCCTGCAAGTAGTCAAGGACAATCCCAATGGCGGAAGATGTTCTAGGGGCTGGAAGTTGAAACCAGACAAATTCAGACAAGCAAGAAGATGCATATATTTGACTTGTATTTATTCTGACTGCCGCAGTCAAGCAGCACAGCATGACCAAACGCTCATATCAGGAGGCAAAGTCTGTGAGCTGAGCTGATGAACAGCGAGCAGAAATGGGAGCCTCCCCAGACAGCCAGGCTAATGGAGGGGAAAGCTATGACTGAAAAGATGAAATTGCAATGTGGAGGCATTGCAGAAGCATCCAAGGGTGTGAAGATTGAGTAATGTATCCAAGACTGATGTGCGTGGCATTTACCTAGTAGTTATTTGCCATCACTAGTCACTGATTTCAGTCCTCCATTCTTTAAACACAGCAAGTCATTCAGTGGAAGGAAGATTCAGCAAAAACCTGTGAACGCAGTTAACTGATTGAAGTATTTTCTTTTTTTTCACATAGGAGGTGCCAGAATCTCACAGCCTGTCTAAGCAAGAGAAACTTCTGATGCTCAGACAATAGTATTATGGAAACTTGATTCTTAAAATAGCAAGAAGAAGGAAAAAAAAGGCATATGCAAAATACAAACCTGTGCTTGAAGAGCAGAACTTTTCCTTTCCCCTCTTCTGTAAGAGAGAAAATAATTACTCCTTTGTACCCCTTGAGACTTCAAGCTCTTTCAGATGAGATTTAATCACTCAAGAGAACCGGAGCTTTTGTTCAAGATTTCAGGCAAGTAAGAGAGAAGCAAGTGCCACTTCAGAGTCTTGTGTTACATTAATTACTAGGATAAAGGGAGGCAAAGAAAAAGACCTGCATGTTCCCAAATAGTCCTAACTGTGCCTGAAAGCACTTGCATCCTAAACAAATCCCCTACTTACTCCAAATACTTGATGACTTACTGGTGGCATTCAGTAAAGAGGTAACCAACTGCAACAGACTCACTAATTATAGCATGACCTGTTACTAACTACTGTTTGAGGAACCCACTGCTGTTTTATTATCACACTAAATAAATAATATCCACTCTCCTTGGGCTGTGTTTACAGATCTGATTTCCCAGTTAACCTTGACTGGAAGCTATAAGCTCTAATCAGACCCACCTTAACAGCAAGGGAACAGCACAGAGGGACAGCCATTGCCTTGGCCAACGAACAGCCAGCCTAGCTGAGGTCCTCAGAGCTGGAACTACGGACCAATGCTGCCGCAAGCGAAGTGCTAAGGATCTGTAGGTCTGGGAGCAGGCTGCGGGGTTCCAAACATGATGTTTTAGAGGCAATGTACCAATATTGTCAAACACCAGATGCTGCATCCCAGCACACGCACTTTGGGAAAACTGTTGATTTGGGAAAACCAGCTGGCGGGTCCAGCTTTGCATGCTTTTCAGCCACTCTCTCTAGTGATGTGCTCAGATTGAAGGATCGCAGCCTTTCTGGACCATCTCCTGTGGAGGCTGGAAGGTCCATCTCACATTCATTCTCTCTGATACTATCGCTGCCAGGAGACTGAAAAACCCTGACTCCACTTGGCCATCACTTCTCAATGCCCAGTCTCCCACTCCTCACCATCCAAGCAGGGATGACCGCCACACTCCATTTAATTCTGAACTTCTCAAAAAACACTTCTAAAAAAATCACTTTGCAGTTTTCATGTTTCTTATGAGAAGATCTGAAATTTCAGCTTTTTATTCCCAAGCACAAAGAATCTCTGATTTCGGTCAGTTAGAGCTAGCACTGTAAATACTCCAGAAAATAAATTAGCCTGTAAGAAAGCTCATGGGAAGAGCAGATTTTTAACGGAATAATGTGCATTACTTGTTATTTATGAATTTGCAATGGCAAGGACAAGCAGTGAAAACCTGATTTTGTCACTAAGGCAATACAACTGAGCAAAGGAATCAACACTGTGCGACTCACATCTCATGAAGTTTAACAAGAATAGCTGCAATATCGGCTGGGGTCTAAGTGTGAGCAGCTCTTACAACTACAGAGACTCTGAATTGTGCCACAGGAACAGCAAAGCAAAAGTTGTCAAGTTTCCCTTAAGAAGATCCAGAGGGGAATTCACACCTTGCCCAGCACATCTGTACCATGCTCCAGTCTGTAATTTCCTCGGTGCTGTTTCCGGTGGCAGTACAGCAAGTATAGCAGTGCATGGAGACAATACGGCACTGCTCTGCAAATTATGTAGCTATTTATAAAAGCACAAAAAGTGGCTTTTAAAAGTTGTTACTGTGGTTTCCTGTCACTCTGTACTCCCTTTATGGAGTACAGAGATACACGGTGGTGGAGTAGCTGCAGCCTACAGACACAGTTTAGTATTTTGAGACTGCTTTTAAAAACTTCCACGTGGGTGTTTGCCAATGGATCTTTTTTTACATTTTATTTTCTTCACTAGTGAAATAATCAACTTTTCCTCATCCTTACACAGCCCATCATAAAGCAAATAAAGGAACCTACTTGTCCTAAGAAGTTGCAAAGCACTAAATTAGCCAAAAATAAATGTTATTGCCAGGAAACAAGTTCCAGATGTGTCTGCCAGACTCCTTCCATCCAAAGCTGCAGTATTTAAGGCTCCACAATACAGCCTGGATATGAGGAAAGAAATTTCACTGTTGTTGAAACAAACCCGGGTAATTACTTGAGAGGAATTTCTATCCTCGCTCCCTGGATGTGTTTCCCAAGACTGGAAGGGAAAGTCAGTAGAGGTTTGGCTCATGTGATGTTAATGGGAAATCTGGAGTCCCTGTCTTCTTTTGCATATGGGTGTAAGCAGAGGTGGGACATAAGAGGAAGAACCACTTGAAAGAATGAAAATGAAAGGTTTGCATGTGCACCTTCCTTACACATGGCCAAGAACTGCTGCTGCCAAAAAGTGGCTCAGCCACCAGGTGGGTAATACCTTCCTCCTCCCTTCACCACTTGCTATTATCAGGACATATTTATCTCAGTGTATCTATCTTGTGGTTCTCCTGTACCCTTAGGAAAGCATGAATTTATGTATTCAGTGCCTATTTTCCCTTTCATCTTTTTCATCCATCTGAATGAAAAGCTAGGGATGACAGTGTTTAATGCAGCCTTGGCATCCTTGAAGCACCAGGAACCAAAAAGGCCAGGCAGCGAATCAGGCCTGAAAAGGGCTCTTAGGGAACCTGCAAGTCTTCCATGAAAGTGGCCCAGGCAGAGACCTTTATTTTAGAGCTCACATAACATCTACTGCTCCTTCATTATGTTATGCTGCTTGTGTGAAGCAGAACTGAGAGCTTTGATTTTAGCTTGCACTGTTAGCACCATTCATTTAACCTTCAGCCAGCTTAAATATAGAGATCTTAAACAAGTGTTATTATAAACTGAAATTTAAAAACCTATTTCCTTGTTTTGTATAATGTACAAGATGGGAAAGTTGCAAATCTGTCTGCAAGGAGAAGTGTTGTTTATAGCATGAAAAGCCCTGTGATGTCAGTGCTAGAGAAGCATCTGCACGTGCTGTCCTGAGTGAGCCCAGGGCTGTCCTGGGTGCACTCTGATCTGTGTTCTGTTTGCTCCAAGAGGTACAGCTAGGCATGACCTGGCACAGCATCTACTTCAGTTACACCCCCAGCTGCCCATGTCTCTCCCACTACTGCTTTGCTGCCCACACAGCTAAGTGCAGAACACAGAGTGCCTACACGGCTCTGTTAGCTCTGATGATGCTTCAAGCCCGTGAGATTACATCAGTTCAGCCTTGAAGCTTTTGAAGCACTCACTAAGACCTCCCTCTCAGGTATGTTTGTGCCAGTAGAGTGAGGCAGCTTTGGGACCACACACAGCTCATGCCTGACCACCCTGGAGCCAGACTATGCCAGCCACCTCCATTCAGCGACTGCAACCTTTTTATCATGTGTCTAAATAAATTATCTGAGAGGGAACCACAGTGTTTAAAAGAAATGAAGAAACAGAAGAATAGGTTCAAAACTATAAACAAAAGCAATGTTGTCCTGAAGAGTTGTAGAGGAGAACCAGGTACAGCTCCTCTCCAGCCTGTCCTCCCCATCCTGCCTGTTTCATAACTTCATTCTTCTAGTCTAAATGGGATGAAATTATTCTGTTCTGTCCTATGCTATTCTATGCTGTCCTGCTTTGTTCTTCCTACCTCCAGCACCACTGAAACCACAATGACAATCATAAACATTATGTTAAACTAATTCCAGGATTACAGAAAGGAACTTCTCCACACAATTAGCAAGTGAAGGAAGTTAACAGTACTGCATTCACATGGCTGAGGGGAAACCCAGACACAAGGAGGTTAAAGTTCATAACAAGGACTACAAAATCCAGCTGGTAGTAGGACTGGAACTAGAAATCAGCTTTGCCCCGCTCTGAGCCTGCACAACATCTGCATTACCATCAGGTAACATGAACTCCTTTCATGAGTATCAAACAGGATTCCACATTTTGGAGCGGCCTTAAGTCACCTGCTGGACCCATTTTCTGAGATCAGCTATGGAAAATTAGATGCCATGGGTGCAGAATGGTTTTATTAACACCTTCTAGATCAGCTGAGTTTAATGTCTGGCTCCTGGGCAGCTCAGATATGGTTCCCATGTCAGGGCCTGTCACTGACCCAAAAGATCAGAACTTTTCTCTCCTGCAATGCTGAGGTGCAGCATTAAATCTGTGTGGAACTGTCACCCAGTGTTAAGGTAGAGAATGCCAGAATAAACTACCTGAGCCTTCTCTCACTGTGCAATTGGTTTCAAACTGGAATTGGTATGCTTTCTGACTGCCATACAGCTCACACCCTCCAGCCATGCGGCAGCTATAACTTACCCTGCTGCATCAAGCAAAACCTTTCCAAATTCATACCATCTGATCAAACATCTATAAACAGACTAAATACTAACACAGCTCTTGATGGCTGTAACTGTTAAAATGTTTATTCGCTCTGTAGGCAAATTAGCGTGTGCTTTGGAATGGTTATGGCTACTAACACTTGTCTGACTCAAACAGCTTTTATACGGCTTTGTAACTTTCTGTTATTAAATGTAATGTAACTGCTATCTTCTGGACAGCAACATTTTTTTTTGGAGGAGGAGGATTGCTGTAAAACAACTGCATAGAAGGCTTTTAACTAAGATTTATTTCCTCTTTAATCAAACAGGGTCACTGCACTAGGCCATGGAATTGTATTTGTCCAATACCAGAAGAGGACTTTTCTTGTGTTCCTTGGAAAATCTTATGAAAACAAAAGCACGAGGAAAATACTTGCATTCTAAAGCTATGGCAGCTTAGAACTTCACCTGAGCTTCAGGTAAGACTAAGTCTTTCACTATCAGCCTAAAAAGGGCAGCAGACCATAGAGGTAGAAGTACCATTCCTAACAGGAGAATGCCTCGGCAGCCTATGCTGGTTTTGCTGGTCTCAGTTCTGAAGTACCATGACTATATTTCTACATGCACATTCCTACAACCTGGAACCTGAGGGACATATGTGTGAGTGGCAGTGACAAATCCATATGCACTTGGCAGTGTTCTCAATTTCCTGTGCCCTAAAGACCTGCCGAAACTCCTGGATGAAGAAACCAAAAAACCATGGAGGAAAGGTGTTCCTTCACCACAGTGTACACAAGGGGAAAAAGTTTAATCCTCCCTAAACCCTATCATTTTCGCAAAGTCCACCATACTTCCAGAATCTCCATTACATACACAGGCTAACAAGCTCTCAGGAGTAATGCTTTGCCACGGCAGAAGGAATCATAATGCATTTGGAAATCATGAGATTGGAATAAAAAGCCTCAAGGAGATTGCCTTCATGAACAATTCCTTTAAGCATACAGAATATGGTTGGGTTTATATTTCACAAAGCTTGCTGAATCTCTCCTGCTCTTCTGGTTTTATGTCCTGGAACAGCAACACCTGAAAAGGTGGTCAATCCTGATGCTAGAGTACATCATAGAATCATAGAATAGTTATGGTTGGAAAGGACCTTAACATCATTAAATTCCAACCCTGCTGCCAGAGGCAGGGACACCTCCCACTAAACCATGTCACCCAAGGCTATGTCCAACCCAGCCCTGAACACTGCCAGTGTAGCCAGACCCTTCTTGGGGCTCACTACCTGTTTCCCAGAGTCTAAGTTCAAAAGATAGTTTCACCTTGGGTTGTACCATTCATTGCAAAGTCAGGAAGAGCAGCTGAACACTCCCTTCCCAGCCAAGCTGGTGGAAACACTGCCATCAGCTTCCACAAGTTGTCTGGGTCCCTGCTAGAGAATATAACACACCAGACCTTGCAGAAGGGTTGAATGAGAGTCAAGGAATAGATACCCTCTATGGAGAATTTGCCAAGTGCAGCAGGAGGTGGCAGCCATCCAGTGACCGTGCTCTCACATCTTACTACTAGATACCAGCTCCAAACGTGCCACCTCTTCCTTACAATCTCAAAAAAGGAGGAAAAGGTCACACAAGGCTTGTTATATGTTCATGACACAAGTTTATGGTTTCTCAATGGGAAACACAGGCAAAATGACCATCTGTAAAAATTATTTACAAGCCAAGCGAGCTTTCATGGTCATGCAAGACTAATAATTTATCATTTCTGTCTTTTATCCTTCCTATTTGTCATTCCCAGGAAAACTTTTCAGGATGAGATTTGTCATTTTTCTCCAGGATCCAAGGAAAGTCTGATCTATGCTTCTCTGGAATCTCTTCCCATCACTTCAGTCCCTGAGCAGCACACAAGCTGTTTGCTCTCAGCAATCCTTTAAGATCCTTCCATATACATACATTTATCATCACATACTTTTCTCCTTAGAGTTTATTTTACCCTAAAATCTCTTGGCTCCAGCAATACCACACTTTGTCAGTGGTTCCTCACTTGCCTTTTCAAGAAATTATTCCTGGGAAAAAAACAAATAAAAATCCTAATTCGAGTGTTGATTCTCCCACTACACCTATTTTCCTATTTCCTTCCTTAGAATTAAATATGATTTCCATCAGCACAAGAGTTCCAGCCAACAGTGCTATGGCCATAACCTCTCTGTAAATCCCTTAGAAACTCCTGTAGCTCACAGATCTTTGACTGCTGGTATCAACTTAATGACTTTATCATAATCATAGATGTTAATATTATGTATTCATCACAAAAGGTTTATGTGAATACAAAGCACTACATATTCACTTAAGCGCTGATATTCATCATTTCTCATTCATCACTTTCTTAGGGTGGGTTGTGTTCTCTGCACTCAGCAGCACGGAAGGAGTGAAGACAAAAGAATCCGTGAATCCTAACAAACCTCTAGTGCTCAGGAGCTTAAAACACTTTGACAGTAACTAAGCTGGTTTATTTTAATTTTTAATTTTACTTTATTTTTCCAGAAAAATAAATCAATAGCCACCCAGTAAAGATAAACAGACAAACTGGGCAGAACGCATGAATACCGTTCTGTCTCAAATGACTTTTTTCAGAGGCATAATCAGTTCATATTAATGCATGAAACTTCCAGATTTTTGGAAGATGCTCATGAATAACATCCCCCTCAAGTTACAGCAAAGTGAATCAGATGCTTCACCTTTTTGTGTTAGCAAAATTGGTCTCCACTGACTTTCAGGACAATGAAAAGACATGAATGTTGATCTCAGCTGAGGAGGATCATGTCTGGTGCAGCCTTTAGACCTGTGCCCTCCCAGAGGAAGTGCTCCTGCACTGCCCACCAGATACCTCCTGCCCATGGTACAGCAAACAGCACCTCCTTACAGCTCCATGGACAATGGAGCTGCCTTTAAGCAAGACCAGTGCACTCTGCTAGCTCAGGAAGTTCCTACAGACCCCATGCAATTAAAACAACTGTGACAGTTGGTAAACAATAGTAAAAAAGTCTGAAGACCATATGGTCTACAGCTGAGGCTGGGAAGGGACAGAGGAGGTCACGCTGTCTGCTGTTAAATGTGGATTTATAACTGATTGGACCTTCTGTAATAAACCTTCCTGCACCCTTGACTTCCCTCAGATCTTTTCGAACAGCCCTACTGATGCATGAAAGCATTTCTGTAGGATTTGTTAACGCTGTCTCCAATGGGTCATCGAAGTTATATCACCTGCAGTGCAGCTAGCTGTAGGTAGGGCTTCCGCATGTGACTAACAGCCACAGGGACTGTGGGTTTATGAATATCACAATCTGTGCATGTGTTTCATTAGGATTTTGGAACTTAGTCCCCATCTCCCAACCCTTAACATTGGAGATCCCAACTATGTCGGCACCATTAGAACCAACTTCCTCAAACCAGTTTCATTTCTGTGCCCTCTCTGGATACACACATGGCTCTTGGTCACATACAAAAGCAGCACAGGTAACAAGTTTGCTGTTACAGTTAAATGTGGCTTTATAACTGATTGGATCTTCTGTAATAAAGAAGACAGGCGACAAGTAATTACTCCCCCGACCTCTACATGGGGACCATGAGACATAGGACATAAGACCCATAAAGCACTCATACACAGATAAGTTATCCAGCAATATGGTGATATGGCAGTTTTTACAGCTCAGACCAATGGTTTTCAAAGGCACTAATGTTCAGAGCTTCAGTAACCTGGGGTGATGTTTTTTAACCCATTTTGCCTTTTTTTATGTAGTTCTTTCAGCTATTCCATTAGAAGAACACAAACTGTTGATCTGGTGGAGGGTTTGGAACATTCCTTCTGCTGCTCCTCCTCCAGCCTGGGCTCCAGCAAAGGAGTAAAGGTATTGGAGGGTAAGGAGGGCAGGCTGAAAGCCAGGAAGGGAAGAGCCATCTCAGCCTTTCAGTTATCCAGAGCTGCCTTAAAGCTTTTCAGAAACACAGACATCTTCCTCTCCATCCCCTCTCTGTTTTCTGAATGCAGGGGAAGGTGCTCCCTCAGGCATAACTCCACAGCTCCGAGAACTGCTTGTTCGGCTGTGCAGAGCATCAAAAGGAAATGCCGGTGAGATTCTGAGATCCCTTTTTGTGAGGCCAGGTTTTGATGTCTGTGCTCACACCAGAGACTACTTTACTCCTGAAGCAGTGATGTTCAAGGCTCTCTTTAAAAAGAGATACTGGCTAATAAAGTGGACATCAGCTTGTTTCACCCTCTCCATCAATGGGCTGCTTCTCCCTGCCTCAACCAGTCAGTCCCTCTACTGTTTCACTGTATCCCATCCACACTGCTAAAAACCTTCCTCATTAAAAGCAACAGATTGAGCACTTAATTTTCTCTTTGTGTGACAAGAAATTACATCAGGTCCTGCTATAAATGATCCAGAAGCAAAGTTTCAGCTCACTTAGTACAAATCAGTGTCTCTAATAAAGGGAGGGACGCTATCAGCTTTCATTGTTCATTGCAAATAGCTCAGCTTTTGTCATGCTGGTTACCTCTGAAATGAGTTCACTTGAGGAATTCATGGGCAGCAATCAGATGTTTTCCTGCTTGCTTTTCACTGCAGCTCATCAGAAACTGAGATACAATTGGCGAAAGGGCAGGGGAGATAGCCTGAGGTGTGATAACTAATCCATCTTCAGAAGAGGAACTGGTTTTGTGTTTTTTTTCTCCCTGCTTATTTTACAGTAAATAAAGAATTAAGGAAGATTGCTGAAAATGTGTCCATTCAGGCAGCAGCTGAATTTCCTACTAATTGCTTTGGGATGGTGAAGGAGGAGGGAAGGTGTTGGGACATTACAATAACTAGTAAGTGGTGTGATTAGTGACTACCCAAAACCTTACATTTTCATATATGTTGCTAACGATAGAAATTAGAGACATGGTGTTATGAAAAAAACACTATTTACTGAATGATGGTGAACGTAACAAAAATACATCCATCTTACAGGGAAGACAGAAGTGGAAAGCAATTTATCATGGCATTTATCTTGGCTGAACAAATAATGCACAGGCTCTGCTTCCCCAGCTTTCCCTGTACCAGCCTCATGTCTGATGCAGCTCCTGCAGCCCCAGCTCCCCAGCAGAGCCCAGTCCCAACCTGCTGAGGGCAGGATGAAGATCGGCTTCTTCTGGAAAGAAGCAGCACAAATAAGATTATCCCCCACCACACACTATGTCTTTGTTCCTCTACCTCCCAGGAAGGTCTGGGTTTACAGGGGGAGAAGCTGCTAGGAAACATGTGCTGAGTAAGCACCAAGAAGTATTTGGATATGCATCCTGGATAGACTCAGGATGAGAGCAGGAGTACCTGCAGTTGCAATATAACCTTTAAAAACACCCATGGCAGAAGCATAAACTATCTCTGTACAGGGAAGCAGGAAGCACTGAACTGAGACAATCTCCTCCCCTCTTATCTGTATCTTTGGTTTATTATATTTGACCATGCTTTTGATATGAAAGAAGAACTCCTAATGGAAACCAGCATCAAAATCTTTCATCAGCATCAACTTAGCAGATCCAATAAGACCTCTGACCACCATCAAGTCAGCAGATCCAGTAAGTAAACAGTTTTTCCCCATGAGTTTCCTTTGTGATCTTGGCTTTTTCACTGAAAACAGACTTTTCTCACAGGAAGTTTCCATTTGTCACTTGAAAAAACCCTAAAAACCAAGCCACTACAAAGAAAAGCTGCTGGGTCTGTCATTTAGTTGTTTCAGCTCCATGTTTCTCTTCAGACAGACTGTAAAACAGATTCCTAGGTCATGGAGAGAAAAATCTGATGAAGAAAAAGGGCTGGGAGAGCCCCTGAGGAGCTCTTTAATCAGACCCAACTGCATTTTAACCCACTGGAAATGACGTTTGGGGATGGAGATTTCACATTCTCCTTACACAGTCTCCTGGTGAGTTACACACAGGGATCATTCTAGGGTCTACCCTAAGTCTTTCCTGATGTATTTTATTGCTGTGTCCTCTTTTTCTACCCCCAACAGCCACTGAGATCTGTTCATTACTCTCCTTTCTGCACACCCCTACCCCTGATGCAGTACCACAAATCTGGCCACACCAAAGCCGACACGGAGCCCAGCCTGCCCCAGCCCTGCTCTTCTCTCCTGCTGACTTATGAGAGCTCTGCTGATCTCTCCCATACCTTCTCCAAAATGCAATTCCCAAACCTGAGAAGAGTGATGAAAGGAAGGCCTCTGTATGAGTGCACATCACATTCCTTTCTATGAGTGCTGCTGCTTTGTTTGCTTTTTTTTTCAGCATTACTTGGTGGATTTTGTTGATTTCCTGCTCTCTGTATATAACTTCCATATCCTTTCCCATCCAATACCTTCCTTACCGATCATTTTCTTCCATTTCTTGCACAGTGACTCCTGCCTAAGCACAGCTCTTCATCACCAGGTCCATCAATCTTGATGTGAGGACCTTCCCCAGCACTTACTGTGATGACTATAGCATGAGTCCTGGAGAAAGTCTCAGGAGAGAGGTTTCTGAGTTTTGCACTCGATCCAACCTCATAACCTCTTGATCAGGAAAGGTGAGCACTGGGGATTGTGAGCACTGCAGACTCCCTGCACCCAGTTCCTGACATGACACACATGCACCTCTGCCACCCGGGATGTGAAGATGTGTCACCAACAGCTACAGACTCAGTGATTTCCTGAAGGTTTTCATGGCTCATGACTGAATTCAAGAGGAATGGACCACGCTGCAGTGGCTGTTGCACATGCAGCATGCCAGGGGAAGAGGCAGGTTTCTGCAGACGTGGTTGAGTCCCTGGAGGGAAGCCTGCCACGTGCTAGGGAAAGCTCAGCAGAAACCCTGACGCAGTGCGATCTTAAAATCTGTTTAGGAAAATTGTCTGTATTTATAATCAAGCCTGGATGTACAACTGTGACTTCGTGTTCATTCATATGAGATCTGTACACTCCCACCAGTGAAAATGGCATCTTGATGTGGAGATAGGAGCCCATGATCTCATCTTCCTTGCATGGCCAAGCACATGACACCACATTTACGCCAGCCTTGTACCCATCCAGAGTGCTGGGCTGGCTGGAGGGCAAACAACACCTCATCCAGCACGTACAGTACCAGGACAAAGCCCACTCCATTTAAGAGTGTTTTGACAAACTCAGATGACTGAGATAGAGCATGTAACAACTTGGTGCCTTGCATTTCTGATGGGGTACTGTGTGCCATCAGCCTGAACTTGTCCTCACATGGGAGCACAGCTTTACTACACATAACTACGTTAAGATGTGACTTCACATACAGCTGTTTACTGTAGAATTTAGAAGACAGTGTTCCCTGGACCACACTCTTTCCTCAACCAATGTGAGCACTGCTAATGATTTCTGTTATAGCTTAGCATTGCTCCCAAAGGCCAGATAGATGAGGAGACAAGTTTTTAAGATGCTCCAAATGATCTGGCAGTGCTTCCCTTCTAACAACAGAACAGTGGAGTACATGAGGAACCCCTGCCTTCCTTTAGCCAAGTAGCATAGAAATCCTAATTCACTTGTTTAGAAATGCAGGGGGGCAGAAGAATTTAAACTCTTGCTAGGTTTTCACTGTCTGAGTAATGGTCTTGTATAGGGACAGCCAGAGGAAAGCTGAAGGGATGAAGACCTTTCCCTATGAAGCCTCCACAAGCAATGTGGATAATCACAGAATCGTAGAATCATAGAATAGTTAGGGTTGGAAAGGACCTTAAGATCATTCAGTTCCAACTCCCCTGCCATGGACAGGGACACCTCACACTATACCATGTCACCCAAGGCTCTGTCCAACCCGGCCTTGAACACCGCCAGCGATGAAGCATTCACAACTTCCCTGGGCAACCCATTCCAGTGTCTCTCCATTGCCATAAAAGGAGGGAAATAATGTTGCTCTGTGCTTCACAGCAACATATACAAATTCTCTGTAATTTAAGTTATAAATCCTTTTTAGTGTTGCCCATCCACTTCTTATTTCCCTATTTAATGGGAAGATGAAAATCTCCTTTAAAAGCAGGTATCTCCATGAGCTCCACCACCATGCAATGCATACCCTCTTCCCTTTGCGAAGCTGGGGAGGTCTCCTTGGAACACAGAGCTCAGTGGATGTTTCATGGAGACATCAAAGTACACCTGAAATGGGCTGGACATGAACTCCTACAGGAAGACCTCTTGTGGCTGATAGGCCAGCAGCCAGGGCTGACCTCTGCATGTGCAGGCCATGACAAGAGGTAGGAAAAGCTGGAGAAAGCCTCCCATGTGCTTCTCCTTGTACTGCAGCTATGGACAGACGAAATACATCTTCCCTCTCCACATCCTCACTTGGCCATGCTGGGTCACATCAGTGCTGAGGGCACCTCACATAAAGCCCTGGCTGCATCACAGGACCAGAAGGACAAGGCTCCCTGTGTACAGCCCCACCAAGGGACACTGTCCCTGGAGGGGTGGCAGCGATGTGGAGCTGGGCAGGCCTGCCCCACCACACTGGCTGCTTGGTGCAGCACTGGCTGTGCTGCACAGCATCCCGTGCCTGATGCTATTTTTGCCTGGGGCTGGAGCTTCAGTGAAGGATGATAATCAGTGTGTGCTGTGTTTGCCATTTTTCTGTGCAGAAGTCTTTGGGGTGTGTTTCTTGCTGTTGTTTTTAGCTGGGGTTTTTAAGTCTTCATCACCTAAAAATGTTTTTGTGTGCCAAGATTAGAGCTTTCAGTCTTTCTTGGGTTCCCTATTATCAGATCACTGTTCTGGGCTCTTATTGCTAATATTTCTGTGTGTTTGTTTTTAAATAAACAACAGCTCTCTTAGTAAATGGCCAGGGACCCAAAGAGTAGTGAAGGATCTGATGTTTGCTACAGAAAAGGAATGTGGCTGTGGAAGGGAGAGGAACTGACTGGAAAACACTGCAGAGCCAAACATCCCAGAATACCTCACAGCTTGCCTGTCAGGTGGTGATGCTAAGAAGGGTAAGGCAGGGAGTTCATGGAATGTGGATAAACATGGATGCGCCAAAGAGAAGCAGTCAAGCTGCTGTCACCATTACCATTCTTGCCAATAATAAACAATGGAGCGTGCTTGGTCCATTGTGCACAGTCCTTCTCATCTTCAAAGTGCCATGCAGAAGGAATGCTTGGCTGCTGGTGACCCTCCATCTGCCCCAAGCCCTTCCCTTGCCCTTCTTCCTGGCCAAGTGAGTCCTGGTGTGGTGCTGGCCCTGGTAATGCAGTGCAGCACATGGAAAAGCAAAGCAAGAAAGGAGTACACAGGCTGTGCCCCCTCACCCTCCAGGGCAACCACCCACCAAGGGCTCCAAAATCCTCCCTGGAGAGCCACCGGCTCTAGGTGGAAGACATGCAAGGCCTGGACTATGTAATATCAAATGCAAAATGTGCAATTATCCGATTTACCCAAGAACTGCAAAGTAACCTGAAATATAAATTAGCTTTCAAAGCCTGCTTGACTCCTCACTGAGCAACTTTCAGCACCCCTGGCTTTCAGGCTTGGCTCAGAGTGATGAACACACACCTTGATACCCAAGCAGTGCTGCAAATGGGAGGAACCTGGAAACATGTGAGATGTCAGCTGGGTCCCCATGCTGTCCTTTGAAGGAGTCAACCCTAAAGCCTACCCTGGAATTAAAAGCTCTTTCCCCAAAGCAGGGTCAAAGTAAAGTTGACGACTTCCTTGAAGACAAAGCTGGCAGCCTTGTCCAGACCCCTGAGACTGAGCAGGGAAGCTAAATCTGGCACCATCCGCTTCAGGCCATACTGTATCCTAGTCACCTCTCATCCTCCACCTCACAATGCTTTCAGCACTGCTAGGCCAAAAACGTGTTTAGAAATGTCCTCTTTAGAACAGGACATTTTCCCTGAAATTATTTTGGAAGTGTAAGAGATGCTAAGAAACTGCCGTGTGTTCAAGAGGAACAGCTCCCCCTTTGCAGACCATGCTGAGCATCTTCTCTACTCTGTCCCAGCACTTGCTCATCCTTCCAGGGGATTTCAGTGCTTTCTGCACATCCATACTCAGCCCATGCTCTGCACAACCTACTCCCCACTTTTTAATTCTTGCCTTCTCCTAGAACTACTCAGCAATGCCCATATACTTGTTCCAGAAAACCTCAGCAAACCACAGCTCCTATACCTTCTGCCTTCAGCACTTAAGCCCAGGGAGACACAGCAAGAACCAGATTGGTATAACAGCAGCATCAGCAAGGCTGCAAGTAACTAGTGTTGAATAAAGGCCTGGAGAAGATTGTGGCACATGGCAAAACTGAATGATTGAATGATAAAGCATTGGAAAGCTGAGATTTGGGGTGGAGCACTTTGCAATGTAGTCTGCCTACTAGTACCTGAAGTGTTCATCAAAGGCTACGTTTTAAAGACAGGAAAATGTGATTCCCAAGCAGTACCCAAAACGGAAGGTGTTGGATTTCACTGGGCAGAAGTAACCAAACCATTTTGTATACAGAATTAATTCCTGTCATGTTGTGGTTAAGTTCAACTCCTCCCCTATTTACGCAGTCTCTTGCTTAGACTGCAATAAGAATCCATCCCTGACCAGACCTCCATGCACTTGAGGGTTTGTTCATCACCTCTGCAAGTTATAAACCAGGCTGAAAACTTCCTGAGCTGGGTCTTTCAGTAAAGTTTCATGACACTGCCTGAGGTCTGGTACAAGAGCTGAAATCCAATTTATTTGCCAAACATAATTTTCCTTCATTTACTATCTTGAATGATAACAGCTCAAAACAAAATCCACAAGCAATGCTCCTGTCTCTATCTAATCTTTTCTGGTATTAATAGCCTCCATCTCCTGGCACTGAGATGCAGATTTCCTCTTTAACCTGCATATTTCCCTGCCATTATTTGCTATCAGTGATTTCATTTACCACCTTTCCTAGTTACTCTGATGTCCATCATTCTGGCAAATGATACTGGGGAGCACACTGGAGCTTTACCTGCGTTGCCTCCTTAGCCCAACATCTTTTCTCTCTTAAAGGCAGCTCAAGTGCCCTTTTGGTCCCTGCAACCTTTTTAGCTTTAAAGCAAAACCAGGACAATGTTCTGGCTTAGCAAAGTAAAGTCAGGGAAGAACAGAAAAGTTGCTCCCTGCTCCACGAAAGATCTGTTTATCCCAGTCCCTGCCACATTCCTCATGGGGAGGCTCCAGCAGCATTACCGGCTCAAAGGTATGGTGGGCTGCATCCCAACAGTATAGGCCTGGATCAGAATTGAGTCCTTGCACAGGAAATTTAATGGAGCAAGAGCTGCTAGCTCAAGGAAAAGTGAATCTTCATTAAACAGAGAGAGGAGTGAAAAAGATGCTCAAGTGTTCTGCTCTCTCCCTCCCCACCTGAGTAGAGAAGGCTGGACTAACACATTTTGCATCTGGTTTGCCTTTAGGACTAAAGCTACCAGCTAGCACTAATTAATTTCAAATGCAAACACTCTTAGCTCTTCATTTAAAACTGAGCTGAAAATCTCATACCCTTCATAGGTCAATACAGTTTAAGAGGGAGATGGACAACAGCTAATGCTCTAGGAAGCCACAGAGGAAGGAGATATTCCCTGCTGGAGCACTTGAATATGTACAAAGGAGGATGCAAAGAGAAATTGTTCTGGCTCAGACACGGCATTTAGGAAAGGTGTTCCAGCAGCTGCCCAGGGAAGGGCCCTGGAAGACTGATGACAATTACAACTATGGACACAGGACCTTGCACATAGGTCTTCACAGATACTTGCACTCACTTTGCCCTGACTTTACAACAAACTGTAACCCACAAGTCTCACACCATACTGTCTCATGAAGAGCCCACCTTCCTCCTCTCTTTGAGCAGTTACTTGCTTCAGTGGCAATGGTTACTCAATGGACCAGGGAAATCCTGAGCTGAATGGGCAGAAGAAAGGAAATTCCCTTCCTCCTCTGATTTCCTACTTCCCTGGTTAGTTTTTAATCATCATTGTGCAAGTAATGCTTGCTTTATTTTATTAAGTATACACAGTGCAGATAGGGCTGGTTGTTTTCTTTCATCAGTTAAAATAAAAGGGATCCAAACAGCAAGAAAATGTAGTCAAGCAGAGTGCACAGAAAGCCATGCATCATAAAAGGCATCTTTGCAATTAGTTTTTAATCAGATTCTGTTATTTATCCCTGACCAGTGAGGCTCTTAAACTCATACCAGAAGCAAGATGCTTACTTTGCACTTCTCTCACATGCCCCTAAAGGAAAACACAGGATGGATTATTTAGCAGGGCTTGGGGTTGCTTTTTTTTTGTCTCCTATTATTATTAAAGAAAACAACTGGTTTATTTCTTTTTTATTATTCCTCATCTGATACCTTAGAATTAATCATGGAGACATTTCCTTAACTATGGGTGTTGGTTTGTTTGCGTCTTTCTTTTCCAGGCAGGAAATCAGACAAGACAATCACAGAAGTCCTTTCCCAGTTTTAAAAATCCACAGATTATATTAGTGATACTATTACTGTCAATTTCAGGGAGGGCAAGAATTTCACTTTGGAATCTGTTTTTCCATGGACGAGCCCCCTTTCACTGGCATAAACCAGTGCAGTACCACAGTAACACAGTGTATCACCTGTGCCATGGACACTGCTAGACCACAGGCAGTGGCTGGAGCTCTGCAGAACAAGGGGTTTAACTGATCCTGCTGACAATCACTTAAAGAAGCCACAAATATTCTTCTCCAGCTTTTGTGGTCCATTTGAAACCAGTCTGGATCTCACCTTGCCTAACACCTCACTATAAGGGCCTGGTCATTGTACTCTTGCTCTGCTGAACAGGCTCACGCATGGAAAAGTTCATTTGTTGGATCCAATGTTCAGCATCCTCCCTCTCAGGGAGACCCCTGAGAAAAGCTTTAAAAGTGGTATCTGTGACCTTCCCAATGTTAAAGCAGCCACGGTACACAATAAAATACATTAATTCATTTGTTGCCATTCAAATCAACCCTTCTGCACTTGAAGGCAGTATTGTGAGATTTTCACAGATGCTCTGAGAGTGGCTGCCCAGATGCTGAAAGGGATAGTGTTGAAATTTACTCATTCCAAGGACTTCCAAGCTTAAAGGTGGAAACCTGGCAGGACAAGCCACAGCATAGGTGACCCCAGGTCAGAGCCCAGCAGCAGCAAGAGCCAAACACTGCTGCTGTGCCCGTCACAGAAAGAACAAGAGGAGGATATAAATGGCTTGGGTTTTGTTTCCGAAGACACAGACCCTGACAGGGACCCTGAGCTTGGGTTGCCACTGAGAGAGATGCAGTGCAAATGAATGGGAAAACTGCTGGCCCAGGCAAGAGCTGACTGTGACTCGCCCCCTTTAATGTACAGCATCAAACCTGTCTCCATGGGAACTATAATAAGGGCAGAACTTGTCTGTGCCATCTCAAACCAAAACAGGGGGGAAGAGTCAAAGAAAATAATGAGCCTCACAGCGATGTGGTTCTGAGCAAAGAGAGCCCGAGCAGATGGAGGAGTGAGTGCCCTGCTGTAACCACACACCAGCTCTTCGCTTCGCTCGCTCTCAGCTGGGTGAAGTCCCTACCCTGCAGCTCTGGTGCTCGTAGCTGAGGGCTGTGTTGCTGCTCTGCAAATGCAGAACAGTAGCCACTAACCACAGCTTCAGCTTTGTGGCGTGCACACTGCTCTCACCCAGGCAGAGATCAGGAGACAGTCACCGAGTTGGGGAGGGAGGCAGAGGGAGCACGGGGATGCTGCTGGGAACGGGTTCATGTGCGAGCGAGACCATGCAGGACTGAGTTTACACCTACACAGGCTTTAAACAATCCTGGGGGTGTGAGTACCTTTACAGACAGAGGAGATGAGGGCAGGGTGGAGTAGGTGGGGATGAGATACACTGAAGGCAGGACACAGAACTCCTCCTGCCTTGGTTCTGGGAAATACAGATCCAGAGAATTTGGGAGCAAAGGGGAGAACCCAGAAAAGAAGCACTTTCCCTGCTCAGCTTTGTGCAACAGGTCCAGATCCGACCCCTGCTGCACCAGGTACAACCAAGACAGGGCTCTGTAAAACCCAGATACCCTGCAAATAAGCAAACCCTCCTGTCTGCATCAGGACATAGGGAAAACACCCCAGCATCACCAGCAAGGAAGGTCAGCAAGTGGCTTTTCACCATTACCTTCCCATCCTAGTCTGGAGGCAGGAGCCATGTGGGCTGCCACTGTCCCCCAGCATCACTATGCCCCATGCTCAGGGATGATTCACCCTGAAGAGCTGCTGCCACCCCACCACCCATCTCCATCAGTGCACAAGCCCTTGGGTGAATGCACCTCCAGCTATTCTAATTGTTCCCCTAATGACATAACATCGTCAAAGCTCAATTTGTCTTCTTACAGTGTAATTTGCTCTCCACCATGCACTGCTGGCTGTGTCTCACTGTAACCCCTGCGTCTGCAGCCACTCGAACGCATTAGGGTTGAGGAGGGGCCTGAATTAGATTATTTGTTCTAATAAAAATAAATGTAATGGAATTGCACAACACGACCATATGAATGTCAGCTGCTTTGACCACACTGGTTTTAGTTTCATGTTAGCTGAGAGAACAAGTATATGGCTAATCACGCTCCCTTCTCCTGACCCACACCTGAAGGCTCCTGTGGGAGGCAACCCACCCTCTGCACCAGCTCAGGCAAAGGTTAGATCATGCTGGCATCCACCAGGCTTCTTCAGACAAAAAGGCAGCCCCACAACAAAGTGCACCAGGGAGAACAGGGAACCCCAGGAAACAGAAGTGCAAGGAGACTGAAAGTGAAAGCCACTTCCCTTCTCTTCCCCATAAATTGCACCACAACAAGGTGGCCACATGGCAGCAACCTCAGAGCTGCAGCTCATCCTAAATTAAATGTGCCTTTTACCTTTCTTATGGCTTTATTCCTACACACACACAGGAGGCAGGAGCAGAAAACATGCTGTTCAGCCTTCTGGAGACCTGAAGGTACCACCCTGCTTTTCCACCCTAGACATAATCCATGCATGGTGAGAAATGATGCCACATGTTCTTTTTTATCAGTTCAGAGGACAAATGAGTGATAAGACAGCTGAGGACAAGAGTGGGCCACAACTGCAGGCCTGAATGTAGAAGTTGCTGACCCCAGTAGGGAGAACATCTGGAGTCAGCGCAGAGCAAGCAGAAAGGGTCCCCTGCTCCTCAGCATCCTTCTAGGCAGTGCTCAGAGTGAAAGACATTGCTTCCTAGAGCAACCAACCACGTTCCGAATAGACACCTATACCATTTCATTTTGTGTAATGGTCTTCCTAGACTTTGAAACTTTTGAGAGACTACCTGAGGAAAGAAGCACAGGAATGACAACATCCGAACACAGCGTGTCTCTAACCTGGCACCCATCACTGTCTTTATCAGCAGCTGAGCTAGGGAAGCCCTAAGTGGATAATTAATTAGTAGGCTTCCCATGAGGGAAGATTTTCTTTACCCTCAGGAGCTTAATGATCATCACGCCCTGACACAAGAGGCTCTACCGACTTGGCAAACTGTCCCTCCAGATGTTCAGATGCAGAATTCTCAGTGTTTATGCCAACAAGCACTGCAGTCCTTGTGTTATACCTTGGGGCAGCCTAAATCAGTGTGGTTCCTCAATGAAATCACTGGGATTACTTCTGTCTACCCAAGCTGGGTGCCTGTGAACCATGCATGGAGCAATCCTATCCTGCTCCCCTGCTCCTGTGGACCAGCAAGTGCTGGGAGGACAACACTCTCTTGCTTTTCACTCACACAACAGCTTTGGTTTCAAACACAAACCCACAATGAGTATTTTCATACTGTGTAATGTGACAGTTGGATGTGCAAGGCAACATGCTGCCTCCTCACATGTTCTTAGCATACACATCATACCCTTCACTTGTTGCTCCTACAGTGTGGAGGACAGGCAGAAATGTGGTGAGTCACCAGAGAGGACAACGTGGTCCTCACCTCAAGATGCTGAGCTCCTTTCTCTGTCCCAGTGCATCACAGCTCCAGGATCTGTATTCCCACTCATCCTCCACATTCCCCAGGCACTGCCTCCTGCCCAGGAGACACCTGAGGTGTTCTCAGAGGAGAGGTGGAGAACTCCACTCTTCTCTTTGGCATCCCCTTCACCACAGGCTGCCTGCAGTCCTCTGACCCATGTCAAACTGCACCTCCCTTGAATTCATCTGGCAACCCCTTCCACCAGGTCTGAACAGACAGATCTCACCCAAAGGACTTAGAACCCTGTGGGCAGGCATCCTTACCGGGGAGTGCCTTGCTCTTTGTCCTGCCTCAGATTTCCTGCAGATAGGGACTACTTGGAAAAGCGGAGTGTGGAAAAGCCAAGGTGTGCCAGCTGGCTCCAGAGGACGGGGAGGAGGAGGTGGGGGAGAACCACTGATGGCACTCACAGGAACACAGTTGGCGCAGAGGAGCCGTGTGTTCAATTTGGAGACTTCCTAGAGGGCTTTAATGAGCCAACAAGCGCAGTCAGTGAACTTGCTCCTCTTACTTTTAAATCAGTGTTGGTGAAGTACTGAGGACATTGAACTATTTATGTTTATCCCCAGCAGGGGACTGTTTAAGGAATTAAGACAAACATAGCTGGGGTGTAAGTGCTAATTTCTTAAACAAACACACAGGTTCACTCATATGTTTGCTTTTCAACGGACAGCACTGACAGTGCCAGGTCAGGCTGGGAGGGGAGAACAGAAGCAGGGAAGATCTTTCCAGAGGAGAGGAAAGCGGCTGCTGCCCCTTGCACATCGCAGAGCTCCCCCTCCTGATGAGAACACCGGGTCCCTGGGTCCCCCCTGCTGGGAGCAAGGGTGGGAGCAGCTCCCACACCACTGATGTGCCCCAAGGAGTGGTACTGCACAGAGGGCTGAAAATCCCGCGCTGCTTCCCAGAGACGGAGCTCAGCCTGGCTATACATCATCTACTACTGCAATGACAACATCCAAGTAACCTAAGAAACTCTACCTTACCTTTGCTATTCCAAGCAAAACCAGTCATCTGCTGTAACACGGGACAGAGAAACTCATTCTCCTTGAGCGAACACAAGGTGATACTCCCATTAAAAGGAAAATACTATATTTTAGAAGAGAAATGAGGTCATAATGACATCACACACTTCAAAGCACAGCCCAGGCCAACTGCCACTGCTGTCTAGGAGCTTACAGCTGGCAAAGCAGGACCCAGCTTCCTCCTCACTGCCCTGACGCCCCAGAAACCTGCAGCTGTGTCATGTTTTAATTACTCACCCTTCTATGAAGTTCCTATGAGGGAAGTTTACTCTGGAGCTAGGAAAGATGCCTTGCAGGGGGAGGGGAGAGGAAACAACACGGGTGTTTCACTCAGGCACAGCTCTGTCTCTCCTGGCATCAGATCCACAAGCTGGCTCCAATCCCAGCACCTGAATCAAAGCACTTAGAGATGCTAACTTTCCTCAGCTTCGGAGCAAGCCTGAGACAGGTCGGCATTCAGCAGTGACAAAACATGCAGCCACAGTGACAAGAGCTTGGAACCATTACTGAGCTCGGATGTGACAGGGAAAGCTTTGCACTGTGGACCCTGGGACATGCCTATCAGAGCACGGAGCTGGCTGAACCCCTGAGCTCTGTAGCTGATAAACACCTTCTTTCCTTCAGCACCTTCACGAAAGCCGAGCTTCCCACTCCTGCAGATCTCTGCCAGGCTCCCTTCCTGCCAACTTCCTCTGTGGCATCGGGCTCCTGTCGTGTCCTAGCCGCACCAATGCTTCCTGCGGATCTCTATTGATGACTCCAAGCAGTTCGCTGAATACCACGGGTTGAACAGGCGCAGAGGCACCGGAGCCGGCAGGCACAGCCGCCGGTAACAACTCCCGTTGTTAACAACCCCCCTGCCCCGCCGCTGCCTGTCTGTGCATCACCCCCGGCACCCCGCGCTGCGGCCCCCTCCGCACAGCCACCGTCCCAAAGCCGCGCCACTTCCCACCGGCACGCGGAGCGCGGCTCCTCTCCGCAGGGATACCCGGTGACCGCACCGCCCGTTCCCCACCCGCACGTGCGCTTCCCGCAGCCCCACCGCTGGGCACCAAACGGCGGCGCGAAGCCAACGGGGCAAAGCCCCGGAGCGGAGGGCGCAGCGCGGATCCCTCCCGGCACCACCGCGGGCCGAGGCGCACGGGCTGCGCTCGGGAGCGCTCCCCGGTCCCCGCTCCGCCGGCCCGGTCCCACCCGCCGGACGCTCCGCTGCCTTACCATGGCCGAGCCACGGTAAGTGACACAGCGCGGCTCCCCAGGCGCGGCTCCTCATCGCGGCGG
>JASSUY010031080.1:0-77705 GCA_032466535.1 Forpus xanthops | reverse complement strand
AGTGACATGGACAGTGGGATTGAGTGTGCCCTCAGCAAGTTTGCTGATGACACCAAGCTCTGTGGTTCGGTTGATACATTGGAGGGAAGGAATGTCATGCAGAGGGACCTTGACATGCTTGTGAGGTGGGCTGATGCCAACGTGATGAAGTCTACCCATGCCAAGTGCAAGGTCCTCCACCTGGGTCGGAGCAATCCCAGGCACAGCTACAGGTTGGGCAGAGATGAGATTGAGAGCAGCCCGAGGAGAAGGACTTGGGGCTGTTGGTTGATAAGAAAATGAATATAAGCCAGCAATATGCCAACAATAAGCCAACTGTATCCTGGGCTGCATGAAAAGGAGTGTGACCAGCAGGTCAAGGGAGGTGATCCTGCCCCTCTACTCTGCTCTTCTGAGACCTCACTTGGAGAATTGTGTGCAGTTCTGGTGTCCTCAACATAAAAAGGACATGGAACCATTGGAACAACTCCAGAGGGAGGGCCAGGAGGATGATTAGGGGACTGGAGCACCTCATGTATGAAGGTAGGCTGAGAAAGTTGAGACTCTTTAGCCTGGAGAAACGTAGGCTGCACGGAGACCTCATAGCAGCCTTCCAGTATCTGAAGAGGGCCTATAGGGATGGTGGGGAGGGACTTTTCATGAGGGACTGTAATGAGAGGACAAGGGGTAACGGGTTCAAACTTAAACAGGGGAAGTTTAGACTGGATCTGAGGAAGAAATTATTTACTGTGGCAGTGGTGAGGCACTGGAATATGCTGCCCAGGGAAGCTGTGAGTGCTCCTTTGCTGGCGGTGTTCAAGGCCAGGTTGGACATAGCCTTGGATGACATGGTTTAGTGGGAGGTGTCCCTAGCCATGGCAGGGGGGTTGGAACTAGATGTTCTTAAGGTCCTTTCCAACCCTAACCTATGATTCTATGATTCATGACAGTCATTCATTATATTCAAATGTAACTTAAACCCATGCCAGAAACTTTGTAGAGACTAATCCTTTGGAGGAATGAGTTCAGGACTGAATCTTTACATTAATGTTAATCCTTTAGAATAAAATATTGTTTGTTTCAGACCATGAGAACATGTGACCCTTTCCCTGGCTCTCACTGTTTAAAGAAAGAGATGAAATTTAAGTTTCATGAACATTAGTGGAAGTAATTCAATCCTATAACAATAGCAAGCCTATACTATTGCAGTTAGTGAAAATTCATGAGGAAAGAGTAATATGTTCAGACGCTGGTTTTATTAAGGGGCTGATTCTGCACTCACAGTTATGTAAGTAATTAATTTTTAATCATTTAATAGATTCAAAGAAATCAATAGCTGTATTCACAAAGCAGAAAAGATTTGCATGCGTAATGTGAAGTACTTGCAGATGAAGAGGGAGAATTTTATGTTTATGCTAATCTGCAGTATTTAGGCATACTTATGCCTTGAAAATTTCTACAGAGGTATTTGTCATTTTTCAATATGTCACCTTCTTTCCAGTAAACACTGTAATCTCAAATATAAAGTCATAAAGAGAAGGGTAGTTCAAGACTAGAGAAAAAATACAGGTCTCAAATTGTCAAAACTGTCAATAGTTCCTGAGCGGTTTATCTTTAAACTGCCACATAAGTGTCATGCCATGTACTAATCATTCTATATGGTAAAGTAATTACTTTACTGATTTATTAGCCTTGCCTTAAAATGAAGAGATAGCAGTGACTAAAAAAAAATTAGGCACTTTAGCTGATTGATGAAAATAAAATTAACATCATGAAATGTTATGAATAATATGCCTGTCATGCAGCATCCTGTGCCAGTGCTGTGTGGGAAGAGGCTGGACTGTGGGAAGAACATCTGACTATAAAAATCCTGCCCTGACCCAGTGTCAGACTGCTGCTCCTCTCTACCTGGCTGGTGAACAACCTCATCCTACAGCTTCTCTGCCCCAGCTGCTGTCCTGTGCATTGCACAAAGCTATTATTGAAGTTAAATCTGGGTTCAGGTTCAGTAAAGCTGTTTCCTGCATCCCTTCCTTGATGAGTATTGAGAAACTATGTGAGGGCTGCTGCCTTAGGTGAGCTAACTGAGAGTCGCTGCTTCCAACTATAGGGTGCAAAGGCCTTGCAGTTTTCTTGCTTGCTTGGCTGTTTGCATGTCCAGGATGCTGATCTGTGTGTTTCCAGGCATATCAGTTAAATGGGACCTCAGGCAGGCTGGCTCCTTGCTGAATCTCTTTCAGTTTGAAATATTTTCTTCTTCCACCATGCCTCACACCCCAAAATCTTGAGGTGTTTCTTGAAAGATGCAATCCTCTTCTTATACAGGCCTTTTATTTCACATGTGAGTGGTTACAACAATTTCTACCAAATGTTGCTTCCAGTCTGTCATATTAAGATCACGCTTCTTCCATGCTGCTATTTCTGACCATTAATTTATTTTTCTTTGTGCATCATAAAAACAGAAAGAAAGAAATTAGAAAGAAGATGGGTTGGCTTGTTTGGGTTTATTTCTTTCCTTTTCTGTAGATCAAGATGCTAGGTTAGTAGCATCCTGTTTGGTAGTCCTTATGGAGGACATGTGTTCACCTTTGCCCGTGTAAGAATATTCAGTAGGAACTTTTTTTGTATAAAAGTCAAACAAATGCATTTAACAGCAATCTTTATTGGTCCTCTGTCTTGCTATTATCAGTTAGTATGCTCCAGGCATCACAGAATGTATGAATATTAAAGAGCAATTGTTAACATTTTGTTGTTTTGTCAGCACTTTGTGTCAAAACATCTTCTTTCTGGGATGCAGAGTGATGACATTCTGTCAAAACAGGATATCATCACCCTGTGCTAAAATGCTGCAATGTGATGACATTTAGATTTACATGATGCAAGAGCTATTTGTACCACAAAGTCAAACCTTTCTTAAACTGGTGTTAGAGCCTGGCTGGGGACCAAATCTGTGAGGTAAAGATGTCACACATAAACCGTATATAAGACAGGAAAGCTGTTTTAGCAGAGCAGAAGAGCTGGTACAAAATTCAGGAGACAGGATTTTTATCACTGCATATTAGGCATTAAAAATATCCATAACTATTTGATTTCTAGGTTAAAATCTCCCATTTCAACAGAATCACTGATTATTCCCTGGACAATCCCACTGACTTCTAGCAAAACTGTTATTAAAATTGCATTCTTTTAAATTAAAAAGTTCTTTTTGAAAGGGAAAGCAAATTACTGAGAGTCTTTTAATCTTTCATTTCTCCATACCATCTTCTACTCCCCTCAAATAATTGAAGTAAACTGCCTTCAGTGCTCCAGATTTTTTTAAAGATAGCACTGGGGGAGAGTAGAATGTCAAACTCTGGAAAGCAAAACTTCTGACTGATAAACCTGAAAAACTCTGGTTTCCAAAAATGTATTTTCAAGTAGAAAATTCTGAACTTCTGGTTGTTGAAAAACAAACTAAAACATTATAAGAGGTACTGTGAAAATAAACCAAACCCAAACTGAACAACAAACTCAAATATTGTAAGAACGTTTGAAGAACTGGAAATTTTTTCCATTTCCTTAAAATTTTTGTCTGTCCTGTTATATTTCAGTAAAAATACTTCTGAAGTTCTGAATGATGGAATTAAAGGGATATAGGTATATCCTCTCCTCAGGAGCTCAGTATTTTCTACCTTTATAATTAGAAGAATTGCTGATCATCCCGGATAATACAGAGAGTACGAATCCAGAAAATTAATACGGCATGCAGTCTTATAGATCTCTGTTAGGACCAAGCTTGTGCAAGTTTTATGTCTATGATTCTGATAATTGTAAAGAAACTTCTCCAAGCTAGTACCAGACCAATGTGACCAAAACAAATCCTTTAGCTTCCAGTGCTGCAATTCCAGTTCCTTGCGGGGTTAGCAGGAATCTCAGCTACTGTGGCCCTCCTAGGACTAGGCCCTCTTTTCTTCACATGAAGAATTAGGCTGAAACTGCAACAAAGAAGTTTTGAGATTTAGTAATCGACATATGTCATACCATTTCAGCATCGGTTTTGTGCATCCATTCTGAAGGCAGCCTAGGTGTTCAGCCGATGGTGCAGCTGGCGCTTTTCCAACTTAAACAGCATGACCTCTTCAGCTTTACCTTTTGTGCAGGCTTTCACATATTTAGAGGTAATGTGCAATCAGATACATGAAAGCATACATATTGGCAAATTTCTCCCCCTGGAAAATGAAAATATTATAATCATAGGACATTACAATTTCATTACAATTATTTTCAATGTGGTTATATTTAAGGAGTGAATTAATCCCCAGGGTAATTCTATTGATTTGAGTAGAGTTATACAGGAACAAATGTGGTCTTGGATAATTACATCCGTAAATACAGTAAGTTACAGATTTGCTCTTTCAGCATATTAAATCTAGATCCTAAACTCTCAGTAACATGTTTTACTTTGAAGCTGTGTCAGTTACAAATTAATTATTTTTAATCATAGAATCATAGAATAGTTAGGGTTAGAAAGGACCTTAAGATCATCTAGTTCCAACCCCCCTGCCATGGCCAGGGGCATCTCCCGCTAAACCGTGCCACTCAAGGCTATGTCCAACCCGGCCTTGAACACCGCCAGTGATGGAGCATTCACAACTTTCCTGGGCAACATATTGCAGTGCCTCACAACCGTCACAGTAAAGAATTTCTTCCTCACATCCAATCTAAACTTCGCCTGTTTAAGTTTGAACCCATTACACCTTGTCCTATCACCAGAGTCCCTCATGAAGAGTCACTCCCCAGCATTCCTAAGAACCTCAGCCTTCTCCTAATCCAGGATATCAAATTCTCCTGATAGCTTCTAGAGAGGGCCCACATTATCCCTAGTCTGCCTGTTGTTTGCTGCATACCTATAGGAGCCCTTCCTGTTACCTTTAACATCCCTAGCCAAGTTTAATTCTAACTGGGCCTTAGCTTTCCTAACCTGGTCCCTAGCTTTCAGGACAACATCCCTGTATTCTTCCCAGGCCACCCGTTCTTGTTTCCTTGTATAAGCCTCTTTTTTCCTTCGGAATTCTCTCAGCAGCTCCTTGTCCATCCAAGGAGGTCTCCTGGCCTTTCTGCTGCACTTTCTTCTAGTTGTGATGCAACACTCCTGTGCTTGTAGCAGGTGATCCTTGAATATCAGCTAACAGTCTTGAGCCCCCCAGCCCTCTAGGGCTATATCCCATGGAATCTTACTGAGCAGATTCCTGAAGAGGTCAAATTCTGCTCTCTTCAAGTCCAGAGCAGTGAGCTTGCTGCACTTTCCTCTCACTGTTCTGAGGCTCTCAAATTCGACCATCTCATGATCATTGCAATCAAGGCTGCCCTGGAGCATCACATTTCCAACCAGCCCTTCCCTGTTGGTGATGATGAGGTCAAGCACGGCACCTCTCCTTGTTGGCTCCTCTATCACCTGCAGAAGGAAGTTGTCTTCTACACAACTGAGAAAGTTCCTGGATTGCTTATGCCCGTGCCATGCCGTCCCTCCAACAGATATCAGGGTGGTTGAAGTCCCCCATGAGAACGAGGGCCTGTGAGCATGAGGCTGTTCCTATCTGTCTATAGAGTGCTTCATCCATCGAGTCCCCTTGGTCATGCGGTCTGTAACAGATCCCCACAATAATGTTTCCCACTGCTGTTCTCCCTTTAATCCTGACCCACAAACTCTCTGTTAACTGCTCACCTGTCCCCAGACGGAGTTCCATACTCTCCAGCCTATCCCTAACATAAACAGCAACTCTCCCTCCCCGCCTACCAGGCCTGTCTTTCCTAAAGAGCCTGTAACCCTCCATTCCAGCACAGCAGTCATAGGAGCCATCCCACCATGTTTCTGTGATGCCTATGATATCATATCCCCATAGACGTAAACACATCTCCAAAGACATACATACATCCCCAATTCCTGGTAATTAAATACTTGTTTAAATTACAAAAAAAAAAAAAAAAAAAAAACAACTAGCTCTACAATTAGAGCTGTCCTCCTAGAAAAAGGTGATATGTGCCCCACATTCCACATGGTTGCCATCCTTTAATTCCCTGTCAAGTACTCAATGGTCACATCTGGAGAGTGGGACTTTGTGGCAGCCTTATTGCCAGTTTGGCAGGAGAGAGGAAGGAGAACACAAACAAGTCTATGATTCCACAAAGATGCTCCAAACATCAATCTCATATACAATCCCAGGTCACACAGTACAAGCATAGCCAATCATTCAAGCCTTCTTCCACTAGTTTGATACCACTGCTCAATGAGAGCACCTTGTTTGGTTTTTAATCCTAATAGAAGTCTCGTCTATTAGACAGCTTTGGTCTGCACAAATAAGAAGTGTTTTGAAATTTAGGCTGTTTTCTTAAACATCGAACATCCTGTGGTAGAAGCATAGAAGGCTGTTGAGGAAAGACCAGTCCTGAAGTGAAGTTAACCTTCCATCACCTATGCATAGATCCTGAGTACTGTGAAAGAAATCCATCTTCAAGATGCTCACTAACTTTTTCTTTCATGGAATTATACAGTTCTTCAACTCAGGTTTCATTGGAATCATTGCTTTATCTTGAAGAAAATCTCTCTCTTTAAGCACCTCAGCAAGCAGGAAATGAAACCTCCTGTGAGAAATCACCTGGCTGGGCATTAATGGAAACAGATTACATCCAAGACGTCTTGAGCACATGTCTGTTAGCAAAATCTTCTTTGCTGCTGTCTCATTCAGGTAAGCCTCCGAGCCTTGCCTTCACAGGTTGCCACAATGTCTTTTCTCCCTCCTTTCCTCCATATACATGTCTACTATCTCTGCAAACTAACCTGGATATAATCAGGTAGTGATAAAACTTCAAACAAAAAGTGAGAAAGATTAGGAGAGATTTATTGGTTAAAGTTGATAGTGGAAGAAAAGAAAAAAAAAAAAGAGAGGGACTAATTAACAAAGACCTAATGAGAAAAAAAAAAATACATAACAGTATCCCCAGTGATTTTTAGGGATAAGATGGAGCACACTATAAGGTACCATATAAATGAAACAAGGTAGATAATAAATATCTGTCTCCTTGTCCCATGGCTCAAATAAAGTTATTAAGCTGGTTACTCTCGTGCACATTTGGGAGATCCTCACATTAGCTGGTTTGGGGAAGAGAGTTTTTAGTGGGTTATTTTATATGTTGTAAGTTTTCAGGTCAATCAATGCTGAATTTTCTGTCCTCTGTGTGTTCAGTCATTGTAGGGGAGAACTTAAGTGTATGCCCCCAGCTGCCCCATCCCACAGTGAAAGTATGTGAGTTAAGCAATGTGTTCGGTTTCTTCTGTGCACATTATACTTTTTCTGTGGGGAAGATGAGAAACAAAACATGCGGCTTCTCACTTTCCTCTAAGATTTGAAGATCTCTTTTTAAGCACTTTTAAACAGTGGATATAGTTCATCTACTTGTATGTGGCTTGATAGGAGGCTTGTGAGCTGGATCAGGCAATTTATTCCAGGCAATTCTCAGAGATCCTCTACTTTGTGTGTTTTGGAGCTGAATGGGTACTGAAGGAGATGAGAATGGCATTATAGGAAAGAAACAGATGGTGTCCAAGATATCTTGTACTTGTTCTCATGTACTTTCACTGGCACCTACCACCATACTCCCGAAGAGAAGCTGAGGGTGTTCTGTGAAGCAGCATCATTGGCTGTAACAATGCCCAGGCCTGTAGTGATAGCCAAAATCAAGCAGCTGACACCCAAAATCAAAATACTGGACCTTTTTTCAAGGTTAGGTAGTGGCGGAATGACTGACACAGTGAGGCTTCCAGTTTGCTGCCTTTCTTGGCAATACCGTGAATTATGATCCTTGTAAATTCTGGTACTCTGCCTAACCTTATATCTTCTCTCTGCAAACGTATTTCTAAAGGTTACCATTTAAAGAAGAGTCTTCTTATACTCAGGAACATAGAAAATATAGAAACATAACCCATGGGAACACAGAACACGGGTTATAAATGATAAGTACTAGTACAATTGATCAGGAAAAGGTATTGATGAAAAGAAAGTAATTTTGGGTGGGATTCATCTTTTCTAACCTGAGATATCTGAAAGTGAGGCACTGCACTACGTTAGTTGTCTAGAGTATTAACTTCTCCAGTAGTTTTTTGTTACTGACAGTATACACGTGTGCATGTTTCTGTACATGTTTGTGCATGTGTCTGTGTACACATGAGGAAACCTCAACACACACTTCTCTGACCTGGCTGCTGTGGCCCTAACCAAGTCCAGCAGCTCTAGTTTTCTTCTATAGTTTGGCCAAGTTTCACCCCACAGGTGGGCACCAGAGGATTTCCTTTCAATTTCTCCTTGGAGTTCTCATTGCTACTCATCATCACTTCCCAAGAAAGATATTATTATATAACTATTAGTTTTTTTGTGGGAAGTACCTGAACTGAATCTTTATTATGCTCTTCCATTGATTTTGCTGTGACCTACAATTTGTCAAATCAATTTTTTCCCTCTGCTTTAAGCACAAAGCAACATGAGATCTCCAGAAAGGGCATATTCTTTCCAGATAACATTTCTGATGAAGTGCTCATTATTCAGGAGGAAGACTTTACTGTGGCTCTAGTGAACAACAGCTTATATAATCACTGAAAATTTACATTCCTGCTCCTGCCTTTTCTCCAACATTTGGGGAACATTTGACAAACTGCTAGAAGGGGGGAGGTATTTTAAAATCATATCCATTTTAACAATTTAGAATATTTTAATCCCAGCCACTGGCCTTGCCAGAACACTGATCAGAACACTCCAGAGCATTAACAAAACATATACGCAGGGATGAATTTTGCAACGTGAGGTCATCCGTAATACTTCCCACCACTAGCACAAACATGCAAGTGCAAACAGACAAATGCATTCTCACATTTTTGCAGGCTATATGTATTCTATTTTTTTTTAAATAACTCCATGGAGGAGATTGCAGAGAATAGAGAAGCAGCTAGTCTGGATAAATCATCAAGGTGTAACCCACAGACTGTGTGTTAGGATGCATCTTCTACCAAAATGACTGGTGCTTTGACGGCTGAAATATTTTGCTGCTGGTTTGGGAGAGAGCAAGAAAGCAGTGGCAGGTTCATTTGAATAATGCGCTAAATCAGTCCCATATGTTGACCCTATGACCAATCCTTGCCGGCAAAAAAATCAAAACAAATCAGTGGTATGTTTTAAATGGCTTCCAAATAAGAGTCTGTATTCACCTATGATGGGGTACACACTCACAGAGCACTTTGCACCTGCATAAATAAGGCATTGTCCTTTAATTATAGCAAGGAAAAAACCCTCTGTTTTGATTCATGCATAGAAAAATAATTGTGTATAGAATTAATACACCTTGACCAAAGTATTAGACATGGCTGTACATGTATTTTCTATTTTTCTACCTCTAACAAATACAGCATTATATATGTCTGCAATTTTATTCCATGTGTGCTTTGGAGGGAATTAAAGACAGGCATTTAGCCACCACTTTCACTGAATACTCATCTCCCACCTAAGATGGAGTAAAAGACATTGAAGTTCAATGTGCAATGTCTCAACAAGAGCTGAGTAAGCCTCAAAACTGGTAATTTTTTCACAGATGTTTCTATTTGTAAAGGTGGTGATAGTTCAAGGCTCATAAGGCAGCACTGAGAGAGCACTCTCTTTGCTAAGGCCCAGACAAGGCAGTTTCTGGCAGGGAAGATAAACTGAGTTATATAGAAAACACCTACATGGTGAAGAACCAGGGAAGACTCCTCAAGAGCTGAGCTTGCTGCTTCTGGTATGTGGGGAGACCACAGTCAATGGACTGCCACCACATGCACTGCTGTCCCTCTTTCAGAAGCAGTTGCTGACTTGTTTTTAAGGCTTTGTCATGGATGAGGTAGGCTTGGCTACAGCTTATTTATAATTCCTGAGATTCCCTAGGCAAACTGAGTTTCTGCCAAGAGCTAGACCTGTGTTTTGAGACATTTGCTTATAGCTAGAGTCAAGGATTGTAGAGCAAAACAGCCATTTGACTAATTACAGAACATACCTCTAAGGAACAGTAGAAGTTGCTCCTGTTATAAGGACCTAATCTGCAGGCAAAGGCAACAGATGAATACAATATACATCTGGGAAAATTATAAGGAACAGTGAAATGGTTGTGGTCAATGTAACTGCAGCCCTTTGTAGCCCACATGCACCTCAGTATTCAGGTACCATCACAAAGGTGAGGTTTGGAGAGAGCTGAAGGAGTGCACTGTTTCTTTGTGGAGAGTCTAGCAGTGATGGAGAGCGCACTTGCCTACACTTTTTGCTTGTGTTAAAGAACAACTCCATCAATCTGAGGGCTGAGATAGGCCCAAGGGATAGGAATAGCTTATCATGTCATCAGTCAACAAAGAGTTTCTCTAGACGGCAACTGAAAGTAAGAATCAAAGTATGAACCACAGTCTGAAGGAAATTGTGTCTCTCTTCACTTGAGAAATTACAGCTGGGTTAATTTAATCTTTAGGGGTTACAGCTTTTTTTGCTTCCCAATCAGTAGATTACATTTCTCTTTATGGAGGATATGGAGATTTTGCATCGCTTTCATAAATGTTTTAGAACATTTCCAAATTTAGCACCACTCCCAATTAAGAAACATAAATACAGTATTTCAATATGTAAAAGCAAAGTATATCAGAACTATTGCTTTCGGAACTTCTGTTTCTGAATAAAGTGGGTCATATGTATTCAGTCCTTCTCTCCATTTGTTTCTATATGTGTCCATCATTCCTCCTGCCAGCTACTGGTTAGGTCCAAACAAATTTGACAGAAAGACAGAAGATTCAAATAAAATTACATTGCTACAAACTTTGTGGAGCTAGTGGCTTGGTAATGGAGGTTAGCCCAGTTTAAGGATTGAACAAAAAGCTGCAGTGTGAGAGTAGTAATTATGTGCTTGGTTTGGTCTGCTATTTGGCCAGCAGGGACATATACATTGACTGGCCAGTCGGCACTGGAACAGACACAGCTCATACTTCAGCTTCTTTAAACAAAATCCAGTAGACAGAGAGTCATGGGAAAGTAGGTAGCATGGAAGAAAACTGATGTTGCAGAAGTATGAAGTCATCAGTAATCTCATGTTACTGTGGTGAAAGTGCACAGAGAGACATACCACATGAACCCATGCAGTCTTATTAATTGTTCACCACAAAGCAACTTGTACATAAATACTCTGCACACCGTGCCACGTTTTAATCACATATACTGTATGATATTTTGTATATGTAATAGGTAATCTTGTATCCTTCATATAATATAAATAATATATGTATGGGCATGCATATCTATAATGCATATGTATTGTATATATGCTATATATACCCACAATCTGTTATAGTATGTATCATGTACTATCTAAACTACAATGTAGTAATGCACTACATAGCATATATTGTACTCATGCTACTGTAATACTCACATATACTCACATGTATGAGTACATTCTTTCAATAAAATTCATAACCCTGTTTGCTAGAGTTGAAACCAATGAAAGAGGGGGAGGAGAATGAACATTTCACAAATACATGCCCTTTTTAACACCTAATGCTGGCAATAACTGCTAGGAGAAGTAAAGAGAATGTGAGGAAGAGAAGAAAAGCATACTTAAAACTGGATACGGATTGAATATGTTCACATTGATCTCTGAATCTAGGCAAGAAGGTGATTCTAAATGAGATTTTCAGGTGCTTCTATCATTTTGTCCAACATGCCTCAGATGGAGGGCAAAAATGCTGATGACCTCAGAGAAGAAGCAAGTCAGGAGTCAGCGTTCTGAAAAAATCTAGCCTTCAGATAACATTTCTCAGATGCAGAGGGCCAACAGAGCTGCTTCAAAGCTAAGCATGGGATATGCACGGGGACAGGCAAAGAGAAGATCAGTTATATCTGAAATTCTGCTTTGGGGGATGATGGAATAAATATAGAACTGTCACCTGGTGTTACAGACTTTATTACTTTTCTGCTGTAAACTGCTCTGTAGGATGAGTGACATTTCCCTGTGGTTGAACTGCAGAGGTAACGAAAAGCTCTGCGTACTCAAATAATTGTGCTCTCTCAGGTGAAGCTGCTTTTTAAGGTTACCCTCTGGACTTCATCTGCTGCAATGTGGGTCAGATCAGGTCTGGCTGGTTATCAGCCTTTGAGCATGAAGGCAGGGTGGAGAGGGTTTGTTAGAGCCTCAGTGTGTTGCCTGTGGCATGTCTACCCAGGAAAGAAGCTGGGAGAATTTAAAGGAAAGTATTAAGTTTGGTACCTGCTGGGTGGTCCAACAACTCTGAGATTTTTCCTGCACCTTATTTCCACTATAACCGGGGTCTTTTTTACTTCACTATAATAATTTTCTTTTCCAATTTAAAAATGGTTATGAAGGCTCTTGCGGTTTTTTTTTTCACCCTCTGGTGCTCTCTGCCTTATATTTTCAGGAAAAGAAAATGAACTGCTGATGGAAAATTTTTGATGTGAGTATTTGATTTTTGAGTTTGCTTGGCATTTGTAAGCTGGAATGCTGACAAGGTCTACCAAATTTCCCAGACATGCGGGGAGAAAACAGCAGGTAGATTGGAGGCGTTTCTTTGTTCTTTTCTCCTGCTTAGTTAGCATGCCTGTGTTGGCTAGTCAATTATCTAGACCAGGGTTTATACTGTTGAACTATCATTCTGCATCAAAAATTAAATGTTTCTTATGGCTATTTGGTGAGGTGAAACATTTAGTTGGTTTATTTAATGAATAAATAATACCCATTCAAAAGATGACCAGCCAGTTGGCTGGTGTATGTTACAATTCCTACCCAGCGTTCTTTCTGTCTCTACAGATTAATGTATCTTCCCTGGTCACTCTGCAGCATGTTTGGGCTTTGACAAGACTCCTCTCTCCTGCATTTCTCCCTCCATTTTATTGTTTCGGTGTCTCTGGGTTGATTGCAGCTGCAATTTCTTTCTTTCATTTTTTATTTTTTCTCCCTAGAAAAAATTTACATGTGGCTGTTTCACCCATGTTATAAACCTCTTAAGAATACAAATCTGCTTGCTTGGAGAAGTTTTTTGGCTTGAGTTGTGGTGTGGGGAGTTGAAGTTCACAGCAGATGCTGCTGGCTTGCTAACCTAACACCCTGTGGCACCCCTCTGATTTTTAAGATTTCAGTACGATTAATTTGAAGGGGGAACATTTCATGAGTCTCTTTTTGTAAAGCTATTCATGTAACTTTTTTTTTTCTCTTTCTTGAACAAAAGCCAGCTATTTTTTGCCTTTGAAAGTAAAGATACATTATAGCAGCACCCGTCAACTGCCTCTGTTGATGTCCTACAGAAGACGGGGTTAACAACATCTGGAGTATTATTCATTACTAAGTAATCTGTGAGTTTGTTTCCATTTTTCCTTGACTCAAGAGGTCTGACAAAAGCAAATGGTCACAGCCCAGCCAGGCTGTTTTGCAACACTGAATGTAAAGTGCACCACATGAGCACTAGATAAGATTCCATTGCCAATTTATTTGTCCTGTGAAAATTTAGATTCTGTGAAACAATACAAAAAGTGATATTTGTGCTATACAAAACAGTAGGACTAACTCTGTTCAGGGGGACAAGGGACTGTTCTGATCACAACCAGAACCTTCTGAGCCATTTGCTGTGAGAAATATCCAGCCCTCGATCAGCTGCTGCAGGGAGGGCTCTGGATTTGGCCCAAGCCATGAGGAGTGTGGCAGATTCACCCCAGAGGCCTCAAAAGGAACAGGAGGCTTTTACACGTGATGTACTCTTGCACCTCTACACTGACACTGATATTGCTTCCGTGGTGCAGTGACTCCCTGAATGACTGCTTGCTCAGATATCAGCCCTTGCACCGTTGTTGCAAGGCCACAGCCATGCAACTGCTTCAGTGTATGCCCGAAGTGTGTTTCCTTGGCCTCCATAAGGATCAGGGTGAATCTGCAGCACTGGTGAAATCCATGGTGAAAGTCGCTATGAGTTCAGAGAGGTAGGATGTTTGTTCCTAAGTCCCCAACATTAAAATCAGATATATCCTTAAGAAGGTGTGAGGAAGCATCCTTATACCCTGTAAGAGTAAACAGCTGTTCTTACAGTCTGCTACCTTGCCAGCCTCATTAGTTTCTCCTCTTTTAATATAATTAATGCAAGGCAGTGTAATTACTTTCCTAGGCTTTGTGAGCAACTCGAAAGCATGGCTAAGGCTGTAACTCCTGCCCCTGAATTCCCAATACAGCATTCATTTTTCTGGACAGTACTCATGATGCCATGTCTTGTATCCTGATAGGATAATATAAACGTAGCCTAAGTTAGATATAATTAGTCATAATTTCCCTCAGAAATTGTGAAAAATAAGCTAAAAAAACCCACTGATACAAAAGAAGAGAAATATTGCTGATGTCTAATATGCCAGGAAATGTGTTTCAAAAAATCAGATGCTTTTCTAATGCATAGTGTTCTTTGCAAAAAAATAATCCCCACTGCTCATAAAGATGATGAAATGATACAGTTGCAGAAAGTTTGCACACCCTCTTCCTGCCTACCCATGATTGCATTATTTAACCTCAGCAATAAAAAATGTGAGAGAGTAAGAGGAATTTTTTCATTCTGTTATTGCTCAGGCAAACATGCTGTTTCCAAGATATATTTGCATTATAAAAGTTAGTTCCAAAGTGCTCAATGTCCACATCAGGGTTTAGATGCTCAGAAGAGAGAACCGCAGTTTCCACTACCTCAGTGAAAGGCAGTGGGTACTCAATAGTCCTGGAAATCTGGCCAGTCAGTTTGTATACCTAATTTAGGTAACTGAGTCTTGGTACTGAGTCCTTTTGCAGAGCTCTCATTCCAGCTTAAACAAATTGAAAATATAACTTGTATTTTGAATCCTATTTGGTTTGTTTTCCTCATTTCCAAAATAAAAGAGTAGAAAGAGAAAAATGTATCAGAAATTACATCAATGTGCAAAATTAGGAAATGACATCTATGGAGCAAGACAGAATAGGAATATCCATCTTAGAAAAGAGGAACATAAAGGGATATATGGTAGAGAAATAAAATGTCATGATCAGCATGGAGAAGATGAACAGTGAAATATTGTTTGCTATTTTTCATAGTCCAGGGACTAGAAAATATCTGACTAGATTTATTCATAGGGAAAACAAGTCTATCAAGAATTATTAAGCATAATGGTACAACCTTTTAAGAGATCTTTAAACTGCAAACTGCTGAAAATTGTGAAATATACTGGGAAAAAGATCAGTGTAAGCATGTTCTGTGTTTTCTTAAGTCTCTGTGGCTAGCTACCCTGTGACTAGCTACTGTCAGAGATGTGGTAGTGGCCTCCACAGACTTTCAGCTGGACTCAGTGCAGCACTTCTAGTTCCTATAAACGGTTAGGCAATTCAAATAACAGGGAACCAGATTCATGATGCAAGAGTTCACTTCATTTCTCTGCAGTTCATGGCTAAATAAATAGATCAGTGAGTAGGAGTTGAAAGTTAAATTAACTTTTGTATTCAGACTGGGAGAAAGATACTACGGCATCATATCCACTTCTGGTAACTGTAGTTTTAAGTGTGTCAAGAACTTGGAGAGCGTACAAAAAAGAGCCATCAGAAAGACTGGGATTAGGCTTTGCCAGTAAGAATTTTTCTGTTTACATATCAAAGAGAGAAACAGAAGAATTTATCAACACTTTGGAAAAAAAAAAAAAAAAAAGAGAAAGTCAGTCACTCAAGGGCACTTTACTGAGAAAATAAAGAAGAGCTGAAAATTAAATCCACAGAAATTCAGGCTTGAAATAATGCAGACTGGGAGGAAGAGATGTTATTTAGTTGGTTTGGTTTGTACTGGGTTGGGTTCTTTTCCCTTTCCAGACTTAAGAATGTTAAACCTTTAGAGAAAATTACAAAAGTAGTGATGTATTTTCCATCTCTTAATACTGTCAAATGTTGACTATTTTTCCAGTCAAGCATGTCATTGGATTTTAGACAGGGTTAACAGGCTAAAAACAGCACCACACAGAGCCTATGGGGCATCTCTGCCCATGGCAGGGGGTTGGAACTCGATGACCTTAAGGTCCTTTCCAACCCTAACCATTCTATGATTCTATGAATTATAATATGTAGAAAGAGAGCCTTTCTCTTCTAATGGTCCTGCCTAATGCCGTGTTCATTCATTCTTCCTGTGGGAGAGTGAAAAATTGTCGGTATCTTGGAAAATTTATCTCAAATCTTGCACATACTCTTAAGGCTATGCTTTCTTAGCCCACTTGCTTGATGCATAGCACAGTCATATTACAGTCGTATAAGTTTCTGTATCTACTGTTACTACACAGTCCAGAAAGTTTATTACCATTTTGTGGAGGCAAATTAGATTGTTCTGCTCCTGATAGTCCGTACTGTTTGTTACTCCATGCATCCTGCAAAAATATTTGCTCATTATTTCCAGTTTCTCAGGTACTTAAATTAAACTGAATAATCTATCCCTTCTCTTCTTTTTTTAAAAAAGTAAGTGTGAGATTTTCTAGTGTTCCAGCACTCTGTGTGTCCTCCACTATTTCTTAAATAGAACTGCTTATGATTCTGAGATTGCTGCAGCCAATTCTTTAAGTATTCTAGGAGGAAGCTCACTAAGGCTACTCAAATGGAAATCCCTAATTTAAGAATCCTCTAACTTGCAATTTGCTTATTTAAGCTTAGATATTAATACTTCATAGTGGTTTGAATTCTAGCCATCTCCTCACAATTGACCTAGATTCTTCATTTGAAACAGAGAGATTTAACACTTTGATGTTCTCAGGTTGGAAATACAGCACTCTTCTTCCTTTAGCCAAAAGGCACTCATTATTACAGGGCATCAGCTTCTCCAGCCCACACTATGCAAACCAGTGGTGTTTCCAGCATGGCACTAGGGTGGCTTTCTGTCACCTACAATGTGATTTTAATTCCCTGGAAACATATTTGCAGCTGGATTACTTGTGCCTCTTAATGCATAGCAAAATTCCTCATTATAACATAACATAAACCAGCTTTTTTTTTTCTTGTAAGATTTTTATTGTATTAGAGACTATGTAAGTCACTTACATGGAAGAGTTAGTTGAGTGGAGCTTAGGTCTCTGGTCTAGAGAATATCCAATTACTTGTGCAAATGACAACAGCATCAATCCAGGAGATAGTGGAAAACCGCATCTCAGAATACTTTATTACCTGGTGATTAAACTAGTGGGGTGGAAGATCTCAGAGGCTGAAGACCTACTTTGCCTTCTCCACTTCAGTTAACAAAAGGTGGATTTTTGATCTTGATATCTCATTTTTCAGATGAGCACTCCAAAGTATTTGGCTACTGCAAATTCCAATGACATTTCCTGCCCTTGATTTTAGCAAGAAAGGACTTCTGTATTTCAGATATTTGATCTCAGGTAGTAAGCCATGCTTTGGAACTCATTTGGAAACAGCTATGTTTTTTTCACCATTGACTGTATCTGAGCTAGTAATTGAACATGTATCCCCTCTTGTGGGCTTGTGAGACTTGTACTGTTTAGGTACCTAAATCTTTCAGTACAGGGTGGCAAGTGAAGCTGTTGATTAAAGTAGGCAATAAAACAACTAAAGGGCATTTGATTCTGATGACCTAGATAATCCTAAAATTATCAATTGGTCCTTGCAACAGGACCAATTGATATGAAGCAGAGACACACACTGAGGCTTCCAGATGGAAAGCAAAGGTACAATTTGAACTCTAGAAAGCCTCCATCAGACTTGTTATTACACCAGTGAATAATGACTTTTTGAGAGAGCAAATGTAGTTGCAGGCTCAGACCCTTGCTGTTTCTTGGGACAGCATTGCTTCGCCTGGAATAAAGGGACCCTTCCAACCCTGTAACTCATGGGCCAAGGAGGTCCCTGGAGTAAATCTGTTGAAACAAGTGCAGCTAGCCACACATAATGCTGTAACCTTTTTGTAGCAGGGCTGAGTTCCCTCTGCAATAGCCCAGCACTCTCCAGGCTGCTGCTCAGTGAAAATTTAATCTACCTGGTTTTGCTTTTAATATCATATCTGCCTCAGAGCATTCATCTAAGAGGGAAACTCCCTCCATGCTGGATTCTTAAATTACTAGAAAAACACATCTTATGAAACTAGACATCTGCAGCTATGTGTGTGGTTCAGATGTAATTTTTTTCAGAAAATATTTTATTTAGTTAGGCCTTTTTGCTAAATTCTTGGAGGATGAGCTTATTCTTTATTTATACACATACATATATATATATACATATATAAAATATAACACAAACATTAAATAAAGTTCTTAAGAAATTAGAGAAAAAGTATGATACCTTTTAGCACAGGGCTTGTACCAGGGAAAATTTTGGACGATTGCATGTACACACACACACACACATATATATACACATACATATATACATGTACATATACATATCACATAGGATATGTACATATGTATAGAATATGTAAAAAATAATTAAACAAGAAGATGACAACAGAAGATGAGCTTTTTAAAGGTAATAAAGACTGAAACCAGCTGCCTCATGAATGAAATAAAAGTCCTTAATCTTCATGGCAAATGCTTTTAATATGCATTCAATGAATAAGTTCCTGTACAACCGTGCTTTGTGGGTGCTAGATCAGTGTGTGAGGTACATGGCTGGGCATCCAACCCATCACTGTGGAAAGTATGCTTGTAAAGAACCAGGAAAAAAAGAGTTGTATTAGTTTTGTAACTGAAACATGAGGCTGAATAATCCTAGGAATAGGTGGGAACATCACAGACATAAGACTAGGTGTCAAGTGTAAGTTTTGCGGGACACTTTTCAGCTAATTGATGAAAGCCTGTCAATTAAAACCAAAGCTGCCAATAGGAAAACAAAGACATTTGTGAATCTTGAAACTATTATGATTATTGTTTAATTTTTCCAGTTCTTTTAACAACTTTGTTTTGATGCTTTTCCCAAGTAAAAGTTTATTTTATGGACCTTAACAACTTTTCACTTTGAATTGCGAATTTATACTAAAAGTAATGGTTTGACTCTGGTCAGAATATAGTTTGGGTTCTTCATATACAAAAATATTTGACTTTTCATTTTGATTTGGGATGGAAAAATAGCCTGCAGTATCATATAATCTAGCAGGACAAGAAAGATCTTTCTTGGACAAATTTAGGAAATAATGATGCATTCAGTACTCTGCTCTGTGACTAATTTCCTATATGATCTCTTACAGTTAAAATAATGTAACTGAAAATATCTAAGGCAATTATATGGAATATAAGTTTCCATTGTAAGAGAGATTTTGCAGGGAATCATTCAAACTGTGTCCAAAATCCAGTTGTTTTACTCAGAAGTAACAGGGTAAGTTACAAGGCAATGTCTCTAATCACAAAAAAAAAAAAAAAAAAAAAGAAAAAGCTGTTTAACTAATCATTTATTCAGAAGTGCTGAAAACTGAATCCATGCAACGTATTTTCAAGTTCATTTACTTCTGAGGAAGTAACTGTAGCAGTTAATACTCTTTTAGTCTTTGGAAAGAATGAATCACATTTAGCTCGTCTTCTGCCCATGTCAGAAAATGTAGTTCTCTTTCCTTATCATTTAAAAACAAAAAAAAATTAAAAGATCTCCTTAATTTTTCATAATCCTTAATGTAACAATGCTGAGCAGAAATCAAAAATATTTAGGCAGCCTTTATGGAACAAGTGTCATGACCCTGGCTGCTAGGCTGAGACATGCTCATGAGGACTGTGCTCCTCAACAATAGAAGGCTTATCCGTGCACCCACCCTTTTTACTGAACGATTTCCTGCTCCTAAATTGATTCTTAATCCAAAAACATTTTCTAAATTCACGATTGCCTTAAGGAGTGGGCCCATTTTTGGAGGTGGCTAAGAGAAAATGATGTGCCTCATGCATTCTCCACCAACTGTGATGAGAGATGGAAAGACGCAAATTGGGTCAGAGTTCAGCTGGCATAAACCAATAGGAGAAGTTTTGAAATCAGTGGCTATCTCCTGATTTGTATCAGCTGTTCAAAAACTGAGGCAAAAGCCCTGCTTCCAGCTAGCTGAATTTTGGAGATGTTGTCTGGAGCCAGCTCTGCAACTCAGGTTTCTCTCTATTAACTTCACAGCATGAAGGGAGTGGAAGTGAGATAAAACTGTTAAATGCGAAGCTCATACCAACCCAACTCATTTGTAATTCTGAATTACATTCTCCTGTACCCTTTTCAGTCCCTGTTGCAGTGATTTGCCAGCATTTTACAACATCTACAGGTGATGCATGTGATATAGTAATCAAAATATTCTAAATTGCTTAAGCAAATTTGGGACAGAGAAAGAAAAAGTTGTGAATAACAAAGACCCATATTTGAAACACACACAGCTGTCAGAAAAGCCTGTGCAAATGTCTGAGTTTAGTCATATCATGCAATACCTGGTTTCTAGCCAGGCAACACTGCTGAGGTGAAAAAGTTTTAGAGTTATCCCTGTCCTGGCCGCCTCTCCATGTGTATGGATAAACCCATGCTTGAATGGTAACCTCTGTTTTCTGTCATCACTGAGACCTCTAGGTCTGGCCAAGTCATGGAAGGCTATGACCATGAGAAAAGGCAAGCACCCATTAAATCCAGCTAACTTGGTGAACACAACAATACTAAGGCCAGGGAATCCCGGAATAGTACTTAGCAAATAACTTTTGGACCCTGCTGTTTTTATTGTTGCATAACAGACATGGTGTCAAATCTGATGCCTTTCTCTCTTTAAAGATAAAGCCTGCAGTTGTATTTTGTCCTGTGATTAAATTCAGTCTGGGAATGGCTTTAATAATTGTACCCTTTACAAACTGACTTCAATGGGAGACACCAAAGTGGCTTATCCCGTATTAAAGTTTTTGAGTTGCCTATTTGTGTTTCTAACATTAAAATAATTTCAAACTCGATGTAGCAGCTTCAAGAAAGTTCTAGGAATGACATTCCCACCTGCAAGAGTGGAGCTAAACCAGATGTTTTCAGAGCAGTATAAACTTGGATGTGGAATAGAGAGTACCTATCCAATTCTTGTGGTCTCTTCAGCAAAATTTGTCACAGTGTGGGGAGAAGCCAAAATCCTCCCATTCAGTGCTGTTATCTATGAAATAAAAAGTTCATAAGCTCACCTGCACTTGAGTGGAGCATCAGGCTAATGAGATATGGCCATGGTGGCATGCAGACTTTTTCCTGTGAGATGAGGCAGTCAGAGATTTCTGGGGGAACTGCAGGAGGTCTCTAGGCCACCCTCAAACCCTGAGGTAACACTGCCTATGTCACTTCTGACAGAAGGTCGTCAAATTAGCACTTACAAATTGCTTCTGGTGAATTGTCCACACCTTCCCCAGGAAAGATACTCCAAGGTTTCTCCCACCAGTCCACTGGAAAGTTTTTTTCCTAAAAGCTATGAAATTCATCAAACCTATGAGCAATTATCTAAGAATGTAGTTGCTTTGGCTTCAGAAGCCTTTTGGCTACAGTGCTGTCCTCTCTCATCTGGCAGACAAGAAACCAGAGTGACAGATGAGAAATCCAGCTTCCAATAATTAACAGTTTAACCCTATGAACATGGGCTTGGCCAGTCAAAACAGACAAAAAGAAAGAAAAATGCAGCGGTCTGCTTTTTTGAACCCCAGAAATGAAGGCAAGAATACACAGTGGATAAAGAACAGACATTTATTATTGAACTATTTAGTATATGTCCCAGGAAGAGTACAGGACAGAATATAACCAATCCCCTAAACAGGGCTGAGTTTGGGAAGCAGTCATGGTAATCTTCAGTGACACCTTCTTCTGTACCAAACTGAGTTGTCTGTTAAAAAAAAAAAAAGAATAATGTGATAAAATAATCAGATTATCAGTAATAATCAGCCTGTTAAAAAATAATGAGTGAGGTAGAAAATACATTCTTTGCACACAGGAAGATGAGTCCTCTGAGCATGCTTCTAGTAAGAACCTCAGCTGCTGGCTGACACCTTTCCTTACCCTCCATGAATCAGGATTCACACTGACACCTTTCCAAGGCAGGCAGGTGAGAGAGGATGCACTGCCTTAACCAAAAGGCCATCTTCTGCTCTTTTATGCAACCAGTTTGTGATAAGAATGCCTTCATTTATCAAATGTGCTCAGTGATGGCTTTTTCTGAGCAAACTTTGGCTTGTGATCTGCTCACAAGTTAATGGCATCTCCCGTTGTGGGTCTTCTCTATTGTGTTCTGCGTTCCTTGACTGACCTCCTACATCACTGTGAAATATTAGCTTTCGTGTTGAAAACATTCTGGTCCTTTTCACTGAAGCTTTGAACACCACAAGTCATTCAACCAGTTTGCCATGGCTTAGTCAGGTTTCATCACACAGCAATGTCACTGTAATTTACATGCCAAGCTGAAAAACAGCCCTTTCTGAAAACAACTGGCTGATGTCTGCAAGGTGAAGCAGCCAGCCTGTTTTTGTCACACCATACTACTGCCCAACACATCCCAGACTCATGCTTAATGGATACCAGATTCATCTCACACCAAAACCCACCAGTGTCTTTGTGAAAACCCTTTCTAAACAAGTCAGTGATGAAGTTATTGCTTCATCACCGCCTGAGTGAGTCCAGTGAGCTAGGGGAAGCCTCTCTCTTCAGCTTGGTGGCTTTGAAGGCTGGTCTGTACTAGCTGCCACTTAACAGAGCAATTTTAGAGCTGCCTGTGCCCCCATGCAGACTTGAGTGCTTTCTCCAGCCTCATGGCCAGTGTTGCTGTCAAAGCAACATGCTTTGTCTCGTGCCTGGTAACAAGATGTTTCCTGGCAGAAATCAGGCAAAAAGATTAAACCGGATTCCCAAACATGGTGCCAGCCCCACCGCTGGATGGGATTTCTCTGGGAAGCTGGGGCAACAACCTCCCCCCAACCACTACCACCACTCATCAGACAGACACCGGCTCCCATTGCCACTCACTGCAACCACTTCCTACTGCTCCACAGCAAACCACCAGCGTCTAAATGGCACACTCAGCACCACACCTGTTAGTATTTAGCCCAAGTGTTGGCTGTCCTGCCCAATAATTCATCTCAAATTGGCTAAAGCAACAAGCAGGCATTCGTTCTCTCATTCTTTTTTTCCCCATTGTGCCATTCAACAGACTCTAAAGCTGCTAAAGCCACAAAAATGTTAGAGTGATTATTGGCCAATGTCAAACTTATTTTGGAGTGGTTGTCTTATATTGGGTAAATCTATTATTTACCTTTCTTATCTAAGCTTAATAGAGTTAAATAAATTAATGTTTCCTGCCAGAAGGCTGCTAAAATGAGGTTGAATGAGTGGTGGTGTTAGGAGAGCACATGTGCTTGTGCTCTGATGGCTTCTAACAGCTCATCTACAGTGCCCAGTGCTGTGACATTTTATTCCAGGTTCCCTGTCAGTTTAAGGGTGGTGAGGCACTGGAATGGGTTGCCCAGGGAAGTTGTGAATGCTCCATCGCTGGTGGTATTCAAGGCCGGCTTGGACAGAGCCTTGGGTGGCATGGTTTAGTGGGAGGTGTCCCTGCCCCTGGCAGTGGGTTTGGAACTAGATGATCTTAAGGTCCTTTCCAACCCTAACTATTCTATGATTCTATGATTAACACTATCTGATGTAGCAGAATAAAAAAATCAGAATTACAAACATACTTTAATATACCTTTGTACATTTTGGTACTTGTAAACCGTGATTTGCTATAGAGTATGTAGGGAGGTTGAAAAGAAAAAAGGTTGAAAGTGGAAAAAAATACTATTTTCTAAGTCTCAGATGTTTTAAAATTATGTTTTCTTACAGTCATATAAAACTTCAGCCAAGGACAAGTGCATGACAGATTAACACAAAGGAGGTAACAGTAGTAAGCAAAATGGTATCTTTTTTCATACTGTGGAGCCTGCAGATAAGTGTGATACAGGCTTTCACAACAGAAGCTTTAAACTTGCTTCAGAAAAGGCCAGGATAGAAAAGGCCAGAGATCAAAACTGTATTGACAGAAGGTTTGCCTTATCTGCTGGGGCACAGCACGCTGTCTCTTACTCCGGCTGATTTAATTCTCACACTTATCCACAAGGACTGGGATGGCCCCTTGCCTTAAGGGACATGTATTGTCTCCTGCCAAGGACCTTTGGCTTTAGAGAAATGAATAGGGATTAACCCAAGCAACAGTCAAAACAGGGGCTAAAGTGCAAAGGCATAGCAGCAACCATTAGAGACCAGCCTCAGCATCCACTGGGTATCATTTCTTGCATGGTGCTTTCAAGGTCTTCCTGGGGCCGGCTGCTGCCTGCTACCCTGCACCTCAGTGTACTAATGCCCCATGTACAGCAGCGAAGGTTGGCAGTGGCTGCAAGATCTCCCTCGCCCTCCCACTAATCACAGCAGGTGGCTGTGAGGGGGTCAGGGGCTTCTCCCCCTCCAATGTAAAGAGGGGTGCTCCCCAAACCAGCAAGGGGGACAGCCATGGCCCATGGGTGCTTGTGTGTGCCCTTGCTGCTGCCTCTCTGCAGTGTTCCTCTGGAGGTCTCAATGGTGCTGTGTCAGCAAAAAAGACTTTCCCAGGCTTCCTCTTTGGTTAGCAGTGTCCCAGCTTTCCCAAGTCTTACAGCCATCATGAAGCCATCTTGCAAAGCAAGGTTTGGAGGCATCCTTGCACCACAAGTATGGTCCATGCATCTCCATAGCAGCCTGCCTTGAAGTGCCCTGAGGTGCACATCATGGCCCTGTACCAGGAGTGAAAGATATGACGACATATATGTCTCTGCACCTTCATGGAGAGCACTCAGGCTTTTTATGGGTAAAATGCACTTTGGTCATGAGTCACTATAGTAAGTGTTAACTTAGGAACATCTTAGCCTTGCATGACTATTCCTTTTTTCTTTTGATCAGTGCTGATCCTAGTGACTTTGGTGATGGTTTTATTTATTACATGATAATCTGGCAGGGAATTGGTAGGCCACTTGCAAAAATGATTAATCAGAAATACCAATCTTGTTCTGATTTGCAGCATAACAGAAAACAGCAGCTCAGTGCTGTGCTACTCCCCAGTGAGTTACATCAGTATGTGCCAATGATGGAAAACATGGCCTGCCTGTAAAGCTACAATTAGGGTTAGTTTCCATGGACATAATCAGTTGAATGTAGAAAGAAAAAAAAAAAGAAAGAAGAAAAAAAAAAGGGAACAATATAAGTAACTATTATAAAATAACTGAGGACTTTATATGCCAGAACGTGAGTGAGTCTAAGATATATGTTTCTACTGGCAATTTTTGTACTTTTTTTTTTCCTTCTTTTTTTCTTTTATGCTTTGTGAGACTGTCCAAGTTGAAAAGTTCACATTTATACAGGAATAAAAGAAAAATCTGAGGAAGCCTGGAGTTTATAAATAAAAGGCATGATATATTAATAAAAGGCAGCTTCCAGAGTATTCTACTTTGCCATCTTCTACTTTAGATAACTGTGTTTGTACTTAAAGGCAGCGCTATCAAATAAATACAGGAATAAACAGCCGAGGAAGGCAGAATATTTGCAAAGATCCAAAAGCTGCTGACACTATATCAAGAGAGGGAATATTTTGACAACTTTATACATGCCAATAATCGTAAGTTGCATTTAACATTCAGACTAATAAAGTTGCTTTATTATCAGGATTTACCTATCAGGATTTTTCCCTCCTGGGTTGTATGCCCAGTCTTGAGAAGTGCTGAGCACCCTCATGCAGACCTTAAATACCACCACCGTTCTACAAGCAGTAATGGGGAAACTGATGTTTAAACATGGCAAGAGATATTTCAATTGCCAGTGTTAGGGGTATTTGCAGTCACACACTGCACTAGTGGTGCAGCGTTTCTTAGCCTTCTGTTCTTCACTACAGTTGCCAGTATTAGGAGTATCTGGAGTCACCTACTGCACTAGTGGTGCAGGTTTCTTAACCTGCTGTTCTTCACTATCCATAATAACAAAAGTAAAGCAAGAGTATGTCTCAGTAACTTCTTTCCTTTGCTAATTCTGCGTAGGTTTTGCCTGTGAGAAAGTTGTGTTGGTCGTGATATTTTTCTTTTCAAAGCCTGAGCTCCTTGGGGATACTTCCTGCTCTTTGTGTTACAGTTAGACTGGCATGTGTCTCCAGTTAGGCAGCTGTAGGTAACTAACCCCTTATAACAAGCACATCTTAAGTGTAATAGTTCCTGGGAAGGAAACATGCAATATAAAAAAACTCTTAATGATTTAACTGTACCCTATGTAATACTATAATGCCCTGTGTTATAGTTCAGCAGTGCAGAGCCATGTTTTTGCAAGTTGTTATTTTCTCCCCTGACTCTCTTTATATAGGCAGCTTTTATCCATGTATGAAGAGACAAACTTAGCAAACAGTGTACACCCAACAAAAAAAAAAACCACAATTATGTATTGGATAGCACACACAATCGGTAGCTAGGATGTAAGCAGCTAAGCATTAGCATGAGGTACTAACATGCACTAACATGCTCACTAACCCCAATAAAACACCCAGTAGGACATTGCTGGCCAAGCAGGCATCTGACAGGTGGAAAGCATCAGTCTTCGCTTCTGCTTCAGGGAGCAGGCTGGTCCTTGATGTCACTGATTTAACAGCCTCTGGTTCATTGTCTTTTCCCTTGAGATTTTATAACTTTTCTTATCAGTGGTTTTCTCCTTGAATCCTTCAGGTGTTACCTGTGCCTGTCCCAGTGATTTTATCTCTGCTTCCAGTTTTACCTTTTAATTTGGCTAATTCCAGTCTATGTGCTTTCCCACAGCTCCGCCTCATAACTTCACATTTCTTTAAAGTTTGAGCTAAAGTTGCACAGCTGGGCTGTATCAAAACAAAGTCTGGGGTCACAAGCAGCTGAACTCCTAGAAGGAGAATCACAAGGGGAAGCAGGCAGGAAAAGTCCTGTTTTGGTGGGATTGTACCATACAACTTTCCAAGATTTTGAGGGGAACTGTGGTTATAAGCTGGAGACGACAGGCTTACTATGCTTTGCCAAGCCCAGTATCTGCGAGGTGGATCTCTGGACTCAAACATTTTCCAAGCACCTACAGTCAGCTATTTCTTCTTCTAAAAGCAGAATGAGCAGAATTTGCAACTGGTTACTGTGCCCAAACACACAAACCCACAAATTCAGGAAAGACAATGCTACAGAATTCTCAATTGTAATAAATATGCTAGGTCTCTTTTGCTTCAGCTGAAGAAGAAGCTAGAATATGGCAGTAGTTAGGTAGCTCTGCATGACCTGCAGAGCTCCATGTTCAGCTCCTGGCTCTTCCAATGACCCTCCAGTGTAATTTAAAGCAAGATGTGTAAGTTCCAAACTTGGACACCAAAACACCTTGAAGATGGGTATATGATCCCAGTAATACCAGTTTATGCATATAAGATTCCAAAATAGTTCATAAAAGGTTGTAAATTCAGGGAGGAGAGTGTGTGCGTTAGTATCAAAAACTACTGCTTAAAGTCAACTTCAGGCCCTGCACTTCTCCACATACTTGCTGTCCATGTCAGTGCTGGATGCCTCTGTTTTTCACTGAAAATGAGTCACCAGTACCAATCTTCCTCTTAAAAAGAAACAGGTGAGGAGACTTCTGCTTATGGTTCTACTGGTTGGAGTATTCACAATGAGTAAAACCTGGCCTCTAGTCTCTCCAGAGCTTTCTGAACTTGAAACAATGGAATTTATAACCCATTTTAAGGCAGTACTGCCCTATTGATGGATCTGAGCCACTGTGATGAGTAACAATGTGGGAGTCATGATCCAGAGAAACAAGCATGGCTGTGTTGCATAGTGGAAAAGCCATGCAGCTGGAGGGGCGAATTCAATCCTGGTCACTGTGGTCTGGTGATGCACTGATACATTTTTCAGTAGATGATAATTTGGAATAGTCCAGCAACAGGGATTGTTGTGCAGACTAATGCGTAACATGAAACATGAGTGTCACCACTCATGACAGCCATAATTTAAACAAAAAGAGTCAACCACTTGTTGCTAAATGAGGTGATTTTGATACTTCAGTTTAAAAAGAAGACTTGGTTTATTAATTCAGTCCCACATAGGCTGAAGACAAGTGCTTAGCCTGCTGAATAGGGGAGATGTCAGCATTTCCAAATAAATGGTGTAGGCATGTCCCCACTCAGTTAGTGGCTGGTTGTGAATCCCAGCTGAAGTTCTAACTCCCCCATTTGCCATGTGAGGAAGTGTCCAACTTCTTTCCAGATACAGCCTAAAACGTTTGTTAACTATTATTTTTTTTAGGATGATATCACTTCAAGAATTAGCTGTGACTTTATTGTCATGGCATATCCACTGACTTGCCCTACTTCTCTGCAAGTTACAGCAGACTCACAAGTGACATTTAAATGTGTGCATTAGAAAGCTATTTAGGAGCCTAACTCTCATTAATTTAAATGGGATCTGTGCTCCTCAGCGGCCATTAGGTGAGTAGCTACTTCAAAGATCTGGATACAAACAGCAAGTTAGGTGTGGTGATGTCATGCCTAAATCCTCTTGTAGAGCTAGCCTTAAATTTATAAAGAGAGCAAGTGGAAAAAATTTAGGTCAGGTTAGACCAAAGCAATACAATAGAGTCACTGATGACACGTGAAATGATTTCACCTCAGCACTAATATTTTTAGCATTAATACATTAAACATTAATATGTCATAATTTTGAGAACTTTTTTAATTATTTTCCTGAACAATAGAGAAAACTTACTGTAGTCTTAAGTGCCATAGATGAGCAATAAAATATATGCAAAGTATGGTTTTTATTCTACCTGCTTTTCCCAGACTGCATTGAGTTTCTGTTAAGAACAGCCAGATTTAAAATACTGCACTACACTTTATGACTGTTGTTCTACACTTTACGACTGTTACTCTAAATCACATGCAATTAAAGCAACCACAAGTATTAGTCCATTATTAGTACAAATATCTCCTTTAAAGCCAGCCTGGGGGTTTCTGCACAGCCCTCTACTCCATAGATGGAGATGAACATAAGCAATTGTCACTGAAGTAGTCTGAAAGGGCATCTTTCTGGTTTTGCCCCCCCCCCCCAAGAAGAAGAAAATATTGTTCTGTTAGAAAGTATTTAAATGTTTCCCCTCTTGTGCATTCTATATTAATCACAAGAGAGAAGAAATGGAGACAAGCAGATGTTGAAAAAAGCCTGTGAAACTCAGTGAAACAAGTGGGATAATTTCCAATTTCTTTACTAGGTGTTAGATCAGGCCTAAAGGAATCACCAGCTGAGATCCAGTATGCCTTCAATGAACTTGTACTGAGATTTCAGGCAGTTAGTCAAGCACCATTGCCCTCCCAGTGGAGGGAAAGCATCTCCAAGGGTCTCCATGGGAAGCTCCTGCATGCCTATCCTGACACCTAAACCAAGTACCTCATCTCAGCACTCTCCAAGAGAGCTGGCAGCCAAGGGAGCTCTGCCAATAAGGGAGGTGATTCTGCCTTCTCCCTTATGGCCAGAGTCAAGCTATTTTTTTTCTACCATCCCCTCACTACACACTGAATTAGATGCCATACAAAATGAGCTGGCTTCCCGCATGAATAACTTGCATTAAAATTGCTCTTACCAGTGTTACAGGGGCTCTGTGTCACCACTGTCAGACTGGATTCCCATGCACAGACTGTGCAGGGACTGACACCAAAAATCTTGTGGAGTTATAGATGTGAACTTCATGCTACCATCACACCAGTGCTGGGTCCAAACTAGCATTTAAACCAAAAGTGTAGTCTGGGTTTTCTTACATTATTGCAAGTTCTTAGGTTACTCTTACGGACAATGCCTGTCATTTGACAGGAGAACACCTCCAAAGGAGCACATGAAGTATGTGCTGCAGATAGAATGCTGGCCCTCTCATGAGAAAAATATAGGCTACGTCTATACTGGTGAATTAAGTAAGGCCAATAAATGTTCCTGGGCACTGTAGTCTGATTGTCCATACTCTTAGAAGTATTAGACTAGGCTCTGGCCCTGTTTTACTGAGACAGCTTAGAATTCCTATAGACAATACCAACACACACTTCAGGAGTTAGCACAAGCTGTCCCAGAGGAAAGGTACTGAATTCAGAGATTAAGTCAAATCAGGATTGCACTTTTTTGTTGCTTTTAATAGTAATTAACCACCAATCAGTGAACCGTACATTCAGGGTCAGTGTCAGTAATACAACGGATAAATCACAGTGCTGAACATCTCTAAAATTAGGTCATGTTTATTGACACCTACAGACTTCTCAACACGTTTCTGGGCCTAATGCCAAGAAGCTTTAAACTCACAAAGAGATGCAAACATGCACATACTCTTTCATGGGGGATCTCCAGCTGCCCACCTATTCCTGATGCTCCAAGCTACCTTCCTACCTGTCAGATGCTGGCTGCCCCATATGTACCTGTATCTGCTTGGCTTATCTGAGGCAGGGTGCCATAGGCTGCCTCTGGATGGAGGTGGTGCACCAAGTTTTGACTACTGATGTTTTCGTGTCAAGATATCCATCCCTGTTACAAACTGAGATCCCTTTTTTTTTCAGCTTGATTCCTTCTTTGTTTCAAAATTCTATTTGTAATTCCTTAGTTACTGTTTACTCCAGTTTATGGTCATCTTCCTCTTTAACAGGACGAATTTTTGGGGTTGTTTTCTGTATTTGATCCACACATGCTCTTTACAGCTACATGCTTATCTTAGCAGGTGGGGTTATGCAAGCTCTTTTCCGAGGGTGCGCAGTGCAAGCACCCCCAGAGTGGGCCAAGGATCATTTGGACATTTTGGGATGCAGCCATCCTTTTCTGGAGGGCAAGAGAAGTTAATGATGTGGACACGAACTCTCACATGTGGGTTGGGCACACTGCCAGAGAACTGTCCCACGCACCTTGAATTTCCCATTACAGACAGAGCCAAAGATGACTCTCATGGGAAATAAGCAAACTTTGAGCTGCATGCAAGATACAAAGTCTTGATCTGGGAGATAGCTCTCCTCCAACATTTAGTGGTTTATAGCTGGGATTTTTGTTTTTTTCCAGCATACCAATAAAAAATGGCCATAAATTTCAGGGCTTAATTCTGAGTTTAGATTCTGATACTTTGTATGATCAAACAGGGCACAGAGCCAATGTTTTTGTTCAACACCATCTCTAAAACATTGCATTAGCTTTATGTCATATGAAATAAAAGGCAAATGTCTTTTGATCTTGGTCTGCAGCCAGGTCATTAGAGGTTCCCTCATCAGCCTGTTGGGCCTGCACAAGGTCTCAGTGACTGTGGGGCCAATTGCAAGATCTAGTTGCTTGTTCCAACCTAATAAGTTTTCTTTCTAAAGCCTTTCTTAAAGTGATAAGGTACAGACATTGAAACTAGGAAGAGCATATATTCTCCCACTCTTGCAGTCACTTCTCTGAAAAGCAACAGAGGACAATTGATCTCAGAGTGGGCAGGGGGAGAAGGCAATGTCAAATTTCTATAGAAATCCCATTTTTTACTGCCTGTTTTTTTAATGTTGAACACATTACAACATGGATGAATCCAAGTCTGAGATGCTGTAGGTGTCACTGGCCTTGTCCTCATCAGTTTTTCTTTTCAGGTACCTCAACAATTTGTCTCTTTTATTTAAACTTCAGTGTATCATGTAAATAAAAACTTCTTGAGCTGAGCTCACGCAATATGGAAACCAGGCTCCTAAGGACTTTATTATAATCTTGGAATAATCTGCATTAAAATTAGAAAGCAATACCCAAAATAGTACCTTTGGTGTCAAGTTTTAGAATGAAGGGAAAGTTGATAAGCCACACTGAGGGGCAGAAGAAGAAGCAAGACAGCACTATGGGGAGGCAGGGCAGGAGGAAGTACCTGGGTTAGAGGGAACAGGCCAGGGCAACTGACGTGTGTAGCTGGGTAGGAGAATGAGTTATGAGCTAAAGACTTCAAATTTTTCATTCCCTGAGGCTGAATCAGAGAAACTTGAGGGCTTGGTAGTATATACTGAAAAGATGGCATTCTAAGAGCTGAGATTTTGAGCTGTAATCATATTGGTGGCTGCCTGACACCTTTCACAAGCAGTATCTTTTATGGAAAAAAAAAAGTAATCCTACTGTGTGGAGATAAAAGGTCCAATGAGGAGTCAGGTGCGGTAGCATCCATTCACTGCGTATGCAACTTGCCAGTAGCTGCAACACAACATCCTCTGGAAAGTAAGGAAAAAAAAATCCCTGCAGTATTTTTTTGTTGGAATGTGCTGCGCATGATGTCAGCTTAGCAGAGGAATTTTAAAATAAACAATCACGCATGTTGTTACCGAACAGAAAGCATATCACTTGCAAAGGCAACAAAATAGCAGGTGTAGTATAGAATCATAGAATAGTTAGGGTTGGAAAAGATGTTAAGATCATCTAGTTCCGGCCCCCCTGCTATGGGCAGGGACACATTGCACTAAACCATGTCGCCCAAGACTCCAACTTGGCCTTGACTTTCTTCATGAACGAAGAAGCAGGTAAACAGTAGCAAAGCAGACAATTTCTGCTGGACTGTGTGGTACATTCATTTCAACCACTCTTTGCACTGGTCGGCAACCCTGGAGCCAGGCAGACCTCATAAAGTTGTTTCCATGAGGATGCGAAAGAGAGAACTATAGAAAGAATAGTACAGCTGCTTTCTTCTCACTGCCCCCAACATGTTACACTTTCCCCCCCACCAGTGATAGAATACACTAGTTTATATTAAATTTCAACTGGCAGCAATTTCTATTTGTGTTAGGGGAAGGACACAGATGAATTTTTTCAATTCATACGATTACATCTTTTCAAAGCAATCCAGTTAGAAAATATTCATGAAACTGAAGCTTTGAAGAAGTCTTTCATTGGTGCAGTGTTTGGAGTAGTATTGGCTTCAATACGATGTCCATAGAAGATTATTTTTTTCCTATAGAGCTTTGAAAGAGAAGATTCGGATCTTAAATACCTGACTTAACTTTAAATATTCGTTTAGAAGATGTCTCTGTCTGAATTAATTATTTACATGTCTTCACATACTGAGGAAGACACAATGAAATTGAAGTAATGAACTTCTCTCTACCTGATAAGGAGTGAGGTCTTATCTGAGGAAGATTTCAGAATCTAGTCCTCTCTGTGCATGAACTAGTTTAAGAAAGGACTTCAAATAAATCTGTTTCATATATGTAACCTCAGATTGGAAATAAACACTGGAGCCTAAGGGAAACATTCCAACATAGAGATCTAATTACAGTAAATGAATTTCATCCCAGAAACACCTGTATTACTCGACGTAAAAACACTTCTAACAACCTGTTTTACAGTATTTCGGGTACCAGGATGGAAGACATGATTTCCTGCCTGTGCTGTATTGAATTTCACCTGACAAATCTATCTTGAGTCAGTCACTGGAAAGTCTTGAGTCTGATTTTGCACATTTGAGACAAATATAAAAATAAACCCTTTTGCCATGAAAGTAGATGTTTTGCTATAGGCCATTTTCCAGAAGTTTCGGTTTTAATTCCAGTATAAGAGGAAAATATCTTCAGAAACCTCATCATACTCTGGCTGCCTCTTTTGCTTGCTGCTTTTCACAAAGATTGATGCTATTTAATTATTCTAATACTTTTTTCTTTATGAATTCCTTAATTCTTGGTCTAAAAGTATTTAAAAAGTATTTGCTTCTTTAAATTGAAATCACATATGATTTGCATGTCGTAGACCTTCTGAACTGGAGGACTATAAGAATCAGAAGATGCCTTCTACAAATCAAGTTTTTCTTCTTTCTTTATTTTCTTTTCCTACAGCATTTCTGGATAAGGCTCCTGAGACATCTGTCTGAGCTATGGTATGGATTTGAGAAGATGGGTGTCAGGCTGAAGCACTGTCTGGAACTAAATGTCACAGGATAGGCCATATGTAATGCAAAAAAACACTGCGTCATAGAAAGGGGCCGATTCATTTCCCTCCTTTAAGGCAGCTGATCACCAAGCAAGCCATGAATTCCAGATTGTCAACTTCATAACAAAGGAACAGAAGTAAATTGTTAACTCAGAAGAGATCTTGGCTGGTTGCAAATTTCACTGCTGCTTTGACTGGCCTCGCTTCACTGCCAAATGCTAAATACTCTGAATGCCAGCCATCACCATCAGTAAAAATGTCAGTATGGTTCATTTCTTCCACTGATGCGTATTTCCTTAGGATTACAGAGCATCCTTTATGGATCACCGTTTAATCTCAGTGGCTTTCTGCCATGCCATCTGCATGCTGGATTTCTGGCTAGTTTTGTCTCTCTCTATTTGGACAAATAGTGTTAGTAGAGCTCTGAACAGTGAATGACATGATGGTAAAAAGGAAAATAAAACAATATCCCCAAATGACTTTCAGGACTGGTGAAGAACAAAACTTTTTATCACTTTCATATTTTCTGTCACATCTGCTTCCTGCAGAGAAAAACATCAATGCCAATAACAAGTATGCTAATTACTATTTAGGCCATAGCTTCAAGTCTTTAAGTAACGTTGCATAATACTTTGGTTCAGTCAGGAAATTTGCTAAGACACATTTCTCCAAACTGCTGCCAAAGGCAATGTCTGTTTTCAATACTTGAAAAATAAACCAGATTTACACTTTCAAGTGACCACATTTTTACAGCTCCTTTTGGGCTCCTATGCAGCATTTGACTTTATCCCACTTCATGTTTTCTCCTTCCAGGCACCAAACTCAACTCATCTGCACTCCAGTGCAACACTGAAGATCACAGTCCTGGGAGCAAACTGGTTTATGCACTTTGGTTTAAAGTAGTAGGAGGCAGGAGCAGAGGTGTAGTGGTGGTGTAGCTATTCTCTTTCAATGGCTGTGAGAAAAGGATAACATATTTAAGAAAAATACAGAAGGCAGCAAAAATTTTCTCTAACATACAGTAGAAAACATGGAGAACTTCATGGTTCCTATTGCAACTATATGTGTGTTTAAAATGAGACACCAGTCACTTTGGGACTGAACAGGCTCTTGAGTCTGAAGCAAAGGTCACAGCAGAATGATGACATCTAGTAAAATTACTTTCTTCCTCTACAGTTGTAGCAGCCAGTTAAAATCAATAGATTACACTGATCTCTGCATGTTCTTTACTCTTCTTTCAATTTTGGTGTCAGTCTTTGTTGCGGTTCTAAGCTATTCACATCAGCTATTGATGTCAGAAAAATCGAGATTAATTCCCCTTTATTTTAAAGTTCAGAATGCCAGAAGATAGGTTGCACTGAAATACTCCTTTCAAAGAAGTAGTATTCAAGGAAGAAAGACCAGTAACATCTTTCCTCAGTACAGAACTATGCATATCAAATGTCAAAAGACACTTTTGGTCTCTCTGGACTGTTTTGCTTTCCCAACAGCTTTTCTGTTTTGAATAGTCATATCTGTGGAAATTCGTGAAACAAAATCAATGTTTAAGGGACATATACATTCAATTTAAAAGCTGAGTCAGGAAATCCCCATTCAGACTGGAATTACAGAAATTTTCCTGAGTATAACCAGACCTTTCAAGTCTAAACTAGGTACAGGGTGGCTTTGTACTAACAGTTTCTTCAAAATTGTTCTGTTACTCTCACCAAGGACTCTCTGCAAGTACTAATGGTGAATGCAGGGGCATAAGAACCGAAGAATGGCCCTAGCGAGTCAAGGCCAAAAGTTCACCAAAACTACCATCTTGTCACCAAGAGTGACAATAGAACATAATACACCAAGGCTCTAGAAATACTTCCGCAGGGTATTCTCATGGCCTTCAGTAGTTTATGGTTTAGGGTCTTCCTGAGCCAGAGGTGATGGTTTTGCTTTTCATGACGCCGAGTCATTGTGGAACTTCTCTTCCATAGCTTTGTTCCTTGCCAGACCTAATCTGTTGCCATCCATAATATCCTGCAGCAAGGAATGCTTACCTGTGCCTCCTGGGAAGGAGCACCCCTTATTACATTTCAAATCTTCCAGTTTGAGCCACTGGCACAGAAGTGTCATGAGCAAGAAACATAAAACAGAGTGTGATGGCTTAAAATGACATTGGCAGTTTTTGGCCTGTCATAAGTTGCTTCTCCCAAGTAGGTGTGAGTCAGTTTCTTTAGGACATTTGCTGTAGTTGCCTCTGCCTGCACATTCAATCTCTGGAGACTGTAGCAAGACAGCTGTGTACAGACTGTATATTTAAGTTTCTTCTGTGAATCACAATTATCTTGAGAATGATGTTTTATCCTAAATAACATTTTATTTCCCCAAATCTTCAGAGCTCAGGAAATAAAAGTCAATACCACTGTCTTGTTTCTTGTTCCTCAGAGACTTTTTTATGGTCTTGTGAATCTAGAAGGAAGAGAACTCATTTTAACAGGAACTTTGGCCACCTCCTATCTAAACTTTGTTCCAGTGGACATAACTCATTCAAATTTCTGTGTCTTTCCTGATTTGAAAGTCAAATCTCAATGAAATTAGTGACAAAAAGCCAAAAAACAAACAAAAAAAACCCAACACAACAAAAAAAACTAACCAAACATCTACTAAAATGCCAGGGAACAGAACTCCCTCAGAAACTCAGGTTGATATTCCCCCATACTCTGATACTTGTGAAACACAAGAGAAGTATCTATACCTGTGGGCTGCCCAACAAAGTAAAGGTAATTGAAATCTCAGAGAAATAGCTTGAAAGATTATAGGACATTGCCCAATGCTGAATGCTGAGGGCATCTATGTGCAGCTAAGAAAGGACTTGTTTCCTTCAAAGACAAGTCTTATCTGTTGTTGACATCATGACAATATCTTCTGCAGTATGGCCTTCAAGCGTCTTCCTATTTTACTGTGATCTTCTTACAGTTGTCATTTGTCAACTTCTCCATTTTTATTTCTACACTCTGTAGATGTAACTTACTAGTGAGAATTTGGTTTGACCAAATTTTTTTAAATAACAAAGTTGCATTACTTGTAAATTTGCCAGGTTGGTCCTATTTTTCCATTGGATTGTGCTTTCTGCTTTTATACGTTATACCATTAGCATATTTCAAGGCAAACAAAAATGTAAAACGGAAGGGAAACGAAATCTGTCTTATAAAGATATTTAATACAGGTTTTTTTCACATGAAGAAACACCAATGTACGTATGCAAATCTCTCTGCAACTGAGGAGACCTGTATAGGCATACCTGAAGACAAAAAAGATCCCTTCTATTTATTTGAGATACTGCCTTGAAGACCTGCATGGCTATCAGTTGAGATCAACTGATAAGTGTACTACTTCTAAAGTGAGAGAATACTGAATTGAGAAAATAGTGCTTTTCCAAAGGTTTATTTTAAAAACATCAGTTTCTAGATGAACTATTCACTGGATTAATTTTTGAAATGTGACTGCCTGGAGATATGCAGAGCTTGAGATCCAGGTCAGTTGCCTTACTGTTTCATAAAGGCTATTAGGCTTTCAATCCATTACAAACTGCATTAATTAAAAATATGCAAATACACGATTTAAAGAAAATTAAAACAGGTATCATCCTTCCCTGAAAGAGAGCAACTGAGTGCTACTGTAAGTTACTACATGGACAAGATCTCCTTGATCATTGTCCCATAGACTCGATAACAGATTATTATTATCATCATTATTAGTATTGTTATTGTTGATGTAATTATTATTATAGTTGTTATTATTGTTATTATTATACACTGTTTTCAGCTGGGATAGAGTTAATTTTCTCCCTAGTAGCTGGTACACTGCTATGTTTTGGATTTAGGATGAGAATAATGTTCATAGCACACTCATGCTTTAGTTTCTGCTGGGCTATGTTTACTGCTTTCAAAGACTTTTTGGCTTTCACACTGCTTTGACACCTAGGGAGCTGGGAGTGCACAAGAAGCTGGAAGAAGACACAAACAGGAGAGTTGATCCCAACTGACCAAAGGGATATTCCAAACATATAGTTTCATGCTGAACAATAAAAGTGGGGGAACTGCCCAGGGGTCTGACTGGTCAGCGTGCAGTGAGCAGCTGCGCTGTGCATCACTTGGTTCATACCTGCTTCTATACTGCGGTTATTTTTGCTTCCTTTTCTGTCCTATTAAACTCTCTTTACCTCAAACCATGAGTTTTACCTTTTTTGCAATTCTTTCTCCCATCCCACTGTGGGATGTTTAGCTGTCTGCCAGGTTAAGCCACAACCGAAGATTAAATGAATTGATTGATGTTGTCTGTTGTTCATTAGAGTATATTTATGTTTTGGTCTCCACCATCTGATAGAAAGAGAACAGATACTTGTGTACGTTTCCTTTTGTATGTCATGTAGCACTGAATAGTCCAGGTCCAGTACCAATATTTTTCTAAGGGTTCACACCTTCCATAAATATGTGAACCCTAGAGACAATAATCTATGGCATTTTCAGATCCTGACAAGTTTGCATTCTGGAGGAAAAGACGAGGTGAGGTCCTGTCCTTGAAGAATGGGTGATCAGTTCACTGTTGAAAAGCACTGTCCAAATTATTATGTATCTACCAGAGAATGCTTTTTCTGGTCATTCCATTTCCATTTTTTTAAGTAACTTGGGTAATCAAGTGAACCTTCCTGACGAGTCACATGCAATTACATTTCATTCTTCTCAATTATTTGCACTATATTCTCAGTCATACAGCTGGGACACCCTACTGTTGCCTTCTTGTACCCCATTCTGTATTTATTTATGCCAATTAGCCCTTACTTAGGTTATAAGCAATAGGTGGTTTGGAGTGCTGCAGCACCCATGTTCCAGGTCTAAACCATTTCAGTGTATTCTGGATTTCCCAGAATTAGATCTACATCACTTGAAAAATAACCTTTGACAGTCTTAGCTCTTCCAACTCAAGAGGTTTAATTAGCAAGGGTAACCATTGCCTGTGAAGGGGTTCTTGTGCTGGAAGGGTTTTTGGGCTTCTAGATGTCCATTTCACACTACTGCTGTATGCGGTAGTGGTGATAGCAAGAATGAGTGAGACCTGGGAGAATATGCTCTGCCCTTTGGACAAAACCAACTCCAGTCCCTGTCCACCCCAGCCTACCAAAGCAAAGACTGCCAGCTGGTCTCACTCCAGCCTCCCCAGACAGTAGCTCATATAGTATAGGAAAAAGAAATGCAAGCATTTTTTAACACAACATATCACCGTTGCTCAGGAATGGCCTAATCCAGTATGGAAATTGAATTGCCTCCCAGACCTACAGAGGCAAAGCCCTCCCAGCATTGACAGACCAAGGCAGATAGTCTGGCATGCAGCTGCCCCTGCCTTATCTAGTCCAGGTGCAGAGAAGGGACCTCAAATTCCATTGCTGCCCTGTCCCTGCAAATACATAATAAAAACACTTGTTACTATTCCTTGCAGATGAAATAAGAGTGTTTCAAAAGAACAGTGGTCCTGAGTCCAGCACACTCATTACTTAGGCCTTGAGCACTTTGCAGCATCAGAGGAAAAAGCAATCTCTAAGCAACTTGAGACATGGTGAACTTCCTGGCCAACGGCTCTTGCAACACACACAAAGCGGTGACTTTGCTAGTGCTTTCCCTCTGTAATTTAAACACATTTTATTTCAAAGATGCATTAATTTAAACAGAAGCCTAGTTAATGTTAGGAATGCATGCACACTTGCAAATGGACAGCCTAAACTACGTACCTTACACTGATTGGGGTTTTTCTCACCTCTTTTTCCCCAGTTTTTCCTAATTGGAAGTGGACCAAATTGTGATCACATCTGTATACAGAGATCAAGACATTTAAGTAAGCTGAAATTCCAAAATGAGATTGACTTTCCCTGTTTAGACTCAAACGCAGTTTACAAATCTGGCACGTTGCACATTGTTGTGCTCTAGCCCTGCTTAGCATCAAACTCAGGGAAAGCCACTTTGTCTTTGTCTAGCGTTATTACTCTACTTAAAGCTAAGCAGGGCCTGTGAAGCAAGCTCTAAATCTTTGTGGTTTGCTTTCCTTTATAAGGTGAAATAACCATGTAATTATATCGTAATTACATGGCAGTAAGCAGAAATTAGAGAAAAAAATATTGCTAAAAAACTGGATGCAATTATGCAACTTTACACTGTTGTTAGAATTTGCCAAGATCTTGTGTCAATCTAGGCAATTGCTCCTCCCTGGTAAACTTGTAATTTCACTAAACTGAACTCCCATCTTAAAGGACAGACCAATGATGTATTTATTTTTTAATGATACAGTAATAATTACCATATCCAGCAACTGCATGGAAGATACTGTGCAATCAGTTCTGAAGACTTACCAGACACAATGACTTGAAGATTGCTCACATCATAGTGCTGTTTTGTAACTTAAACCTAGATTCTCTGAGTTTCTCTCAGCTTCTACCATCTACTGCGTGTTTGGAAAGAAGGAACTGGTTCCTTCTATGTAAGAAAATAACCTTGCTTGTTATTCTAAATCAGAAAAAATATTATATTCTCTAGATGCCATTACAAAATTTCACTGCTTCAGCTGTGTTTATTCCAAGACAGTTGAAAGGATAGATTCAATCCAAGATTCCCAATATTCATATATCTTCATAAAGATATGTAAGAAAATATTACTGCACACAGCAGAACAGGGCACAGTAGCTTTGTAATTTTAAGAATTTAGAAAAAGAAATTAGGAATAGAAACTACAAGATGATGACATGATACTGACATAACTTGAGCAGCTTCTTCTCCTTGGTCCTCTAGTTCCTGGATTCTACTCCCTCATCCCTTCTCAATTCATTTCTACCACGGTCAGTGTGCTATTTCTTACCCCTATATGTGAAACCTGGTCCCACTGGAGCTCCTCTTCACAGGTCAGCCTTACGGATGCTGCTTTCACGCTGTTAATCTTACGGATCTACTTAGGTGCCCTCACATGACTAGCTTCTCTGTTCAACAGGAGCATTTTGGGATTTTCCAAAGTGTTTAGCTTCATCCTATTGGGCATCTTGCCGTGCAAGGAGGAAACATAGCCAGAATGTTTTTGCATTTCTTCTATGACTCCTGTTCCTTAATTTGGTATAAAATCCCATTTAGCCTTCTCACTTTTACATAGCCAGTCTGAAATGATGAAGCCTACCTCTGTGGTTTATAAAAAGACAAGGCTACAATAGGGATATAATTTCTCAGTTTGGGCACCATTTCCAGCAAAATGGACTTCAATCAGAGAGGAAAGACTTCCAGCCATTCTCATGGCCTGAGCCATCCTCTGTCTGTGTAGGAAGAGTGCCTTGTCAAAACCTTACCTTAACTCTATCATGAAGGCTTTAAAATCATATTGTCATTCCCTTTCCTTTTCCTCTGCATTACAAAATTCCTATTGGAATTATTATTACTAGCAGAAGAAACCCTTTCAGAAATCCCTGCATTTACAGGGACGAACATTTATATAGAAGCTTTACATATTGAACACATAAAAGTACAATTACAGCTTTAGACAATTTTGAATTGCCTTACGTAGGGAAGAACAAATCTTTCTCCTCCACAAACTATTACTTGTCCTAGAAGTTTCTGGGAGCATGAAAAGTCTGTGAATTGCAGAACCTTATCAGGTTATTGCAAGGAAAGAATAAAAGAGAAGTTATCCTATAGTAAGAGCACAAAATGCTGAAGTACTAAGGACAGATGTAATCTGGAGAACAGCAGGAAAGAGGCATCAATTTCAGAAAGAAGAGGAGAATTTGGAAGGTAAATTTGGATGTGGGAAAAAGGTAAGAGATTGTGGGGAGGAAATTATCAGAAAGATTTAAGGCATGGATTTTCCTGGCACGCAAGTTTCCAAATTGCTCAATTTCCTTCTTTTCCTCTGGACCTGCCAAATCCAAAGCAGGACAACTGAAACCTTGTCCTTTCCTGCCATTTTGGCAGCCCTAGCTACATATTGTGAACTGGGAAATCTGGGCTTTTGGTGCCCTGGGAGAGAAACTAGCCTCAATACCCAAACCGAAATATGGATACAGAGGAAATATGTTTTGTGACTGCTTGGTCATTCTGGCTCAGGGTAACAGCACTCTCATGCTCTTCATTGAGGTTCCTGAGATAATGCTTTCTGCATAGAATGGAAAACCTCCAAGTTTTACTCCCAAATATGCTAATTTTTTTCTGTTTCATTCCATTAATTTTAATTTCTTTTCTCCATATGTGAAACTTCACTAAGATGAATTCCCTACCTCCCAATTATGTTTCACTGGCATCTTTCACATCAACATTGCCTGTTAGAAATATTTTTCTGTAACAAAATGAGGGATTTTTTTTTCATAAATAACTGATTTTACATTAATTTTCTTTTCATTTTTCTTTAAGACTTGACAACATATACTACCCAGAAATTTAGGCCTGCATTGTTCAAAGTAGTTACCAAAATAATGGGTTTTCAGTAAGTAAATGAAAATTTCTAATGGTACATTTTAGCAATAATAAAGAAACCATTTCAACTCTTATAGCAAAGGAACTCTAACATTTCTAGCATATTTTGAAATGTTTCTTCTACAAACACTATTAACATTGGTGCAGAAAGATTATACGTCTCTAAACATTTTAAAGGTGAAAAAGAGTTTTTAGAAGTTGAAACATAACAGATACCCATGATTTGTACGATAAATGTATACCTTTGTTTCATTTATAATCATATAAAATAACTTGCTATTGTGTTAATGTGCAGGCATTCCTTTCCTTTAGCAGGACAAATTAGTATGCATTTATTTAACCTGTCATTACATCATACTGTACATCAGTCACTATGCAATTACAAAGGTAATGGTTACCATGTAATACTGACAAAGCCACTGTTTGGCTCTTGTAATTGGTAGTCAGTAAAATGCATTTTCCACATGATGAATGAAGTACCCAGCAAAGCAGTCAATGCTGCATGAGTTTTGCCAGACAAAGTCCTGTATGAACTTGAACATACAATAGTGTGCCTGTTTCTAATTTTTTTCAGTTCTTTTTTCAGCAGTGGGGAGCAATGAAGGGGAAAGGAGTGGATTTTGGGGTGGGAAGGGGAGGAGAGAAACTCAAAGGATAAAATCTGTCATGTGTAAAGGTCAGCCCAAGACCTACGACAGTCTTAAATCACATTATTTTAATTGAAATCCTTTCTGCAGCAGGTCTGATAGTGGTTGCAGTTCCTTGACGGGGCCAGAGATGCTAAGACCAAAGTGAGCCATTTAGTAGCTGGAGCTGATGTCACATGCAGTTAGGACATCTACCTGTAGGCATTTTTATCTCTCTCCCAGAGAGATGAGGTCAGGCTGCCTTTAACAAACAGCTAAACTTGGCTGTCTTTCTCCTATCACCTCTCACAAATTTAGTCCTGCAAACAGATAAACCCTCTTGGAATCAGCTCTGTCGAGCATTTGTGAGGGCCATATTAATATTTTTTCGCACATACAGGTTGTTTCATCAGGGAAATATTGTCATGCTCTAAAATCTATTCAAGAGACAGATGCATGGAAGGATTTATTCTTTGTCTTCAATTTTATTAACTTAATGGGTAAAAGTTATTGATGCTGCACTGATTTCTATGTTTTGAACAGTAATCTGTGACAAATTTTAGCAGTATTTAGTAATCTGATTCCTAATATAACGTATGTGTTGCAAGCTACATGTCTGGGTAAGTCTGCTTTTTTGATTTTCACTTAAAATCCATGGGATTGAGGCACTTTCTGAAATACCTCTTGCTTCTGTCACCCTTCGAGCCCAGGACCCATATCAGCTCGTGTGCTGTCCCCAGAGAAACACCTGGAGACCTTCTGTGATGTCTCCTCTCAGCTGCTCAGCTAAGCAGCTTCACCAAGGATGTTGAAGGCTATAAGATAGGTACACACTGGAAGCATGGAAGCTGGCAAGCTAAAAAGATGTTTTTTCTGAGTCTGTACTGCAGTGTTGTAAAAAGCTTCACACTCACCCCAAAGAGAAAAAAACTGGGAAATGTATTACAGAATTGCCTGACAGCATCAGTCACTTCTCACAGGGAGACGCCATAAGCAATGGAGGCTACTTTTCTAATCCTCAGACTTTCTACAGCATAAAACAGATGACGAGTTCTTGTGCTAAAAGGACCAAACAGACAGATCTCAGCTTTCCCCTTGCAGCAGGTTAAGCCTCTGGTGTCTCTGTCAAGCTGCAACCTGAGCTCTGTCTTTCAGAGCCCTGGCCACCCATAACATTAGCCCAATTAGGACAAAACTAAGCAGCTTGGAAAAGAGAAACACCTCTCATATCTCCCCCCTTACAGGGTCTGTGGAAGTTCATTTCTTCCAGACAACTTGTGGGTCCCCCTGGAATCTCAAGAGCAAGTTGATATTAATAAACAATAACCACAAATTTGCTCACAAGGGCCTGAATTCAGTGTGACTAGGGTTTTAACTGGTGCATTATCCTCAGACATATAAACTAGAACTTATATTTGAGCTGAGATATTCTGTCATGTATTCCTCACAGAATCTTCTTTTCTGACTTTTCTTTGTGTTCCCTAAACCCATCAATGTACATCTGGTTTAATTACTGCATAAAACCCATCAGCACTTCTAGCTTCATTTAGTTGAGTATTGTGTCTGTGACAGACCTTGAAGCTCACTGGTGAAAGACAAAAACTGCTTATAGACAATATATTTTCTCTCTGTTTTTCTGACAATCAATGACTTGGGGAACTGCAGCCATTCGCAGTCACCTCCTGCTTTACATCTGAGGCTTAATGTAGAGCATTCTGGATTTCCAGGGAAAAAAGTTCTCAGGGAAATGACTTGTCTATGCAGCCACTATCCATTGTATATTTAGATTTTTAAAGCATCTGAAGACAATCATGCTACAAAAAAGTATAAAGAGCAAAAAAAAGATTTTCTAATAAACTGTGTGACAGCATATATTCAATTTCATGGGATATCTTAGAACAAAAACAGTAAAATCACTGAAAATGTTCAATAGAAAAATGTTGCATTAGCCTGTGTATACTATTTTGACTCTGCTGACTAATTTATCTGACTTTATGAATTCTTTTTATTTGGCCTTTGCTTTCATCTCTCACACTTTGCAGAAAAGCAAAGGCTGTGAGCAGTTCAGGGAAAAGAGGGAGCATAGAAGAATAAAACTCAGTGTTTTGATTTCATCTAGAACTATACTATAAGGATAGGCTTTAGGTTTTTTGAATACATATTCAGTGGCATTTCAATATAATGCATTAAGAATCCATAGTTAAATATGCACACTGTTTTCTGTGTCTTTTAACAACATGAAACCTAAACTGTAAGCTATTGGCAGTATCTCTTCTGAGCTATTTGCCTGAATTATTTCTGCAGTAAATCTCTAGAAATGTCCACTTAAACAGTAAGGATCATAAATATCTCATGGAAGCCATAAAATACAACAGAATTTTGGAAGTCATAATTTTAATGGATAAAACTGCTATAAAAGAAGGGCCTCTGGGACTGAGGCTAAAGTAAAATTTATCTAAGCGAGCTGCGATGCTAATCCATCTGCAAGTGATAAATTATCTTATGTCCCAGGTGTGATATATTATCCAAAGGGTGCTTAGTGATTAAGGACACAGAGGTATAGATGTGGCTGAGGTCCAAGAAAGCCCTAAGCAATTAGTGGTGACTGGAAATTGTCAACAATTGCTCTGAATGTTTGATAGTTTCCTCTGTGCTCAGGGTTACCAAGGCACATACTCCCAAGTGTCTGTGGTTCGTTACCAAAGTGTGCACAGAGCACAGTGGCAGAGCCACAGTGGCTGGGGACCCATGCAGCCCTGAACAGGATGCTTGAAGTCTTTTCAACAAGGTACTAACACATGCCTCCCCAGCTCCTGCTGAAGTCAGAGGGTCAGGCCAACAATTAGGAAAAAGAAGAAACTGGGAATGCTTTTTTTAATGTACATAAACAGAAATATTTCTGTTTGCTCAGAAACAGGAAAAAAAAATCTTAAAAAAAAAAAAGTCCTTTCCATTCTAAAGAAAACAAAAGTAACTCTTGGAAATGCTGAATTGCACTGTGGTATCATTATAAAGTCCTGCGAACCTGAAAGGTCTTTTGAAGAGGCCAGCACAGTCCCCGTAAATTAACAACAATAAAATGTTTAGCCAGCAGGCACGGGTGTGTTGGACTGGATACCCAAATCAGGCCATAGCTTTATACAAACCGATTATGTTTCAAACAGTAAAAATGGTGAGCTGTTAATGGCAGCAGGCGTGTTTACATAACTTGCTGTCACTGGAGAAATCATAGACAAACTCCTTGGTTTCTCCTATTTGCAGGGAAGATGAACAGGATCCAGATGAGCAGCTCCCACAGCAAACCCCTGAGCCCATGCACTGGAGAAACCACACTCCTCCTGAAGCAGGCAGAGTGGGTGAAAGCTTCATCTGGTTGATAAAACACTCATTTCTGGAAGAGCCCAACTGGGTTGTCAGCATTATTTGGGGGCTGCAGTGGGAGAGGGAGGGCAGAGACATTTCGGATTGCACTTTCCAGCCAAGAGCATCAGATATGAAGGATGGCACACACTCAGTTTGAAACCCTCCCTGTGCACTATGTCCAATGTGAGCCTGCTCAGTGGCTCAGAGGGCTTGCATGATGTCTCATGAGAGCAACACCTCAGTGACTGTCCCTGTTTTCCCATGGCGTTATTGCCCGGTTCTTCCCCTAACCTTCAGCACACAGGCATTACAGCTGCAGCACTGCACTTGTGCACTGGCTCACACGGAGCATATTGCAGAGGGGACTGTCTAGAGCTGGTCCTCATCACTTGTATTCCCAAATCTCCATCTAACCAGGATCTGTAAGATCTAAAATCTGTTTCCAGAAAACATGAGGTGGAAAAGCTTCAAGAGCAGCTCACAGGCAAGACATAACATATACTACTATGAGCACAGAAAGTGGTAATGTAGTCACAGTATGACTAGGTTGGGGTAGGTGAAAATCTGATGCCCAAACAGAAGTGAGAGTGACAGTTTCAGCCCCCATGATGAGGCATTTTCCACCCTTGCTAGAGGACTCAGGATACCCAGTAAGACAATGCAGTTGCACTGAAAGTCACATTTCACACTCTCAAACTGCCCGTGAGCCTGTTGTAGTTCACAATCTGGCCTCTCCTTCCCTAAATTACAGGGTCTTTTCAGACCTTACCTTACCCATCTACAGGAGTGCTGACAGCCCAGTCAATGCCTTAATGATCAACAATCTGGCTGCTGTTATTCATCATATGTTTCTCTACCTTTTTTGCGTTACCTGAACTAAGTTAGTTACTGAGATAAACATAATGTTTCATTTAATTTATTTCACTCCAGAAACTGGAAGGCTATTTGTAGGCCTGAGTGAATGCATTTTGGGCAAATACAAAATATAAGTATAAAATACATCTGCTTTGAAATGTAGCTATGAACTGAAAGACTTGCATCAGTAAAAAAAATGAGAGGAAGATGTAAGCATTTCTAAACTCTAAACGTTTTGTTTCTATGGCCTTAAGACAAAAGAGTTTCATTTTTAATTTTAAAATACCAATTTTATTTTGCTCTTGGACCGCAATTTTAAGTAAAAGAGGTAGGAGTTAAACTGCCTGAAAGCAAAGTATTTTCACTTTGCTGAGTTATTTAGGGTCTGGTTGGTTTTGGCCAGATCTCACGACTCAAGATGTGGGGAACTGGCATTGCCTTCCCCAAATCCTGGCTCTCTTGGCAGTCTGCACAGGGCCTTCTCCATTTTCTCCTTGCCTGGCTGGGCTGAGAGCTCCCTGGGAACAGGCACTGTTGTCAGACACCTACTCATGCAGCTCCTGGCATGCTGGGGTTTCTGTTTACATAGGTGCTGCTGCAGTGGGAGCACTTTCATAAATGTCTCCCCTCTCACACAAATGTTGTTATAACTGCTGAGCACTGCAGAAAGTCCCACACCTGTCCTCTCCCAGGCCATTGAGAAAGAGAAGGGAACACAAACCAGCTGCAACTAGAAACCACAAAAGGTTTTATCAGAGTTCATCTCTGAGGTAGCAATGCCAACTGTGCTATTATAATCAACATTTGAACCTACATTCATAAACAGAACTGACATTTGCTCCCAGGAGAGGCTGCTGATATGCCATGCACACATGAACTGTACGGGTGTTTCTTCGTATTCTCACATACACATTACAAAAGGCAAGAAGCGAATCCAGACTGATGCCACCTCCCTGCTTCTGTCATGTAGATGCAGCAGGTGGCTGGCATGGTTGGGTACGTAATGTTTGGATGTCTTCAGTCCTCCAGAATTAGCCATGAGGCTTCACTAAAAGACTCCCTGAACCGTAATGCAAAAATAAAGTGTCAAACATATGCTATACAAAAAAGGAAACAAAAGAAAGGCTGTAGTTATAAATATAACATGAGTGTACTGAAGTCTGAGGGTGCCATGGACATCATTGATGTAGGTTCTAATATGCTTTGAAATAGAAACCATTAGCATGTCATATATAACAATTCTAAGTACATAGTAATTTACAATCTTACCCCAGAGTCCATTGCATAAATCATTAATGTATTTTAGTACTTCTTGGAGGCAGTGGAAGAAGGAATGGGGCGCTCCTGCTCTCTGCCACAATCCCCATCGCTACAATGACCCCAGTGAACACCATGCGACAGAAAAGGACATAAATGGGGTAGAGGAATGCAGTCCAAACAGCTTTCACTCTTTGGGGGGCTTTCTTCTCACAGTTTGTGACCCTTCTTCTCCTCCCAAACCACAATCACTGCCAATGGGGTCACTACGCAGGGCTCAAGTAGTTGAAGAGGCCCTTTCTCCCGGAGGCCTCTGCAACTGCCTTTAGTATTTCAACAAGCTGGAAAGTATGCAGTTACAGTTCTGTGTTTCAGTGCAGACATAGGAGGTTCGATCACTGCTGTCCCCTCTGCTGGCTTTAACAAAAAAAAGAGGACCAGAACAATCTGTCAAGCAGAACCAAAATGTTCCAGGTCTGTTCCAAACTCAGAAATTCTTAACTAAGTGTCAGACTTTAAATCTGATCCAGAGCTGAGGACTGTGAAAAATGGAGTGGGATTGTTGGGAGGAATGTCTGTGCAAACCCTGGTAGGACTATCCTGAAACTGCAAATCCCACTCAAATTCCACCTAGATGATAAGGTCTCCAGATCATGGAACATGTCTTTTATTTGACAGCAAGACCCCAGGCAAGCTTATTGAAAAAAACATGGAAAAAAAATAACCAGCTGTGGGCTTTGCCATTTCTACTTATTGAAGCTAGAAATTGGAACTTTGAAAACGAAAGCCAGGATGATGTGTAATTTTACATATCCTACATGCTGGAAAACAGTGAAATGAGAAAACTTCAGTGGCTAAGCAAGAGACAGCTGTCACATGAAAGTGTTTTTTCCATGGTTCTCCTGTGCCAGACATAAGTAACCTTCCCCACAGTGTGATACAACACAATGAGGTCCTTCTAAAAAAGCTAAATGAGTTTTTGCATTCAGCTTTTTCCAGAAACTTCTCACATTTACTACTTGTAAGAGCCTCAGCCCTCAGTCCACCACTGCAACTCCCTTTCCCACAGGTCAATATCATGCCACCTTCAGGCTCTTGTCCACTAAATCCCCTGAGGACACAAGCTTGTGCGCTTTCTGCATAGTGCTAAGGTGTTACATTGATGATTTCAAAGAGAAAACACTTTTCAGCTTTAAAATTCAGAGCTGTTTTGGTATGTGATAGCTAAGGACTATTTGGTACTACTCCATTACAACTGACTTTTGGTTTAGTTTATGATGGTACTAAACATGTAAACTATGACACTGTGCAGTCATGTAGCCATACAGAGAGGATCAGCATGGCATACAGTGAATTTAACGTTCACGCAGCTTAGTGGGCCAGACTGCCATATACTGCATTAACTGCGCTTGTCTGGCAGCTCTGATTGAGGTGTAAGTCAAAAAGATACTCTGACTCTTCCCAGATTAATTATTTCTGTTACTTGTTAAGCTACATGTGCAAATGAGTCTGGGGAAGCACGAAGTTTTGAATTTAAAGACTTAAAGAGAAGATTGCAGGGCAAATAAAGTAGTGCATGTGTAATGAAGATAAAGTATCTTTGCAATAAATATAATTATGCAATAAAGAGCCAGTGTGGTGTGCAAGGAATTTGCTCAATGTTCCCAAGGTAGGCTTTCATTCATTTTATCTTGCATTCTTGAGCACTAGCAGTCAGACTTGCAAGGGAATAGATTAAAGTGTGTATACTAACTCCCTTCATTATTTGTTGTTCCAAATGTACCAGAGGCAATGTGTGCAAGTTGGTTAAATGTAAATTCTTCACTTTAATAATGTAAAAGCCAAGAAGAATTTATGTAAGGGTAATTGCATATTTATTTGATTTCTGCATAATGTAGTCAAATACAGCTTTTCTGTTTCTTTGAATAAAGTATCAGTGGTTTATGCCACTGTTTATACACTTTTCCACAAACACATAGCCCCATGTCTTTAGCACTCTGGTCCAGTAATAGAGATGTAGATCACACAGATACTTTACCTGTATGACAAATATCATTATAAACTCAGTGATAATCCTTCTGTTTCTTCTGTATTAAGTCAGCTGCTGTGATTAGAGGACTTGGGGAATAGCCATGCAGCTTTTACAGAAACAAGATTATAACTGAAATGGATGCCATTTTCCCTATTTGTGTAATTTTTAACCACAAGGCAATAATAGGCCTATACTTTTTGGGGGTACAATAACCCACATTTTATGCTGATATATCATAGAAACATAGAATATTTTGAGTTTGAAAGAAGTTTAAAGATCATCTAGTTCCAACTGCCCTGGCAGGGACACTTTCCACTAGACCAGGTTGCTCAAAGCCCTGTCCAACCCAGCCTTGAACACTGCCCGGGATGGGCCAGCCACAGCTTCTCTGGGCAACCTGTGCCAGTACCTCACCACCCTCACAGTAAAGAATTTCTTCCTTAAATCTAGTCTAAATCTAGTTCAAAACTATTATCCCTTGTCCTGCTAGAAATTTTGTCAAAAGTGTTAAACTTCCAGGAAATTCAACTCATTTTTCCTTAAGAGCATTTATAAATATTCCCATGAGAAGGCAAAAGCAGTCTCAGAATTTTGCTTGAACACAGTTCCATGTGTTGCCACCCCTTCTATTGCCTCTTATGTTGGTCATTCCAGAATGTAATCAGGTGGTCTATGGGCATCCCACATTTTGTTCTGTGTTCGGCCTACAAACTGGCAGTGTTCTACTGTACAATCTTGTGGCTTGTTATATACAGATTTGGGCTTGGCTTCTACTCACTGCGGTCTAAAGTCATGTAGGAAGGATTAGAACCAGAGTCTCACGTAAGGAGAAGTTTTAGAGCCCTGTGGAGGTTTTCTCATGGAAGGGCAAAAAACATCCCACACAATCATCTCTAAAGAAGGGATTACCTGTTTCCTTTTACCACTGAAAGAAATCCAAGCATCTCCGAGATGTTTCTGTGGCTAATGCACAGCTGGTATTGTGAGAAATACTGTAAGCTGTGGCTGAATCCTCTTCTCAGTGATGCCCGCATAAAGCTGAAACGACTATTTTTTGCTGAAGGTGTATTCCAGTTTTACACCATCATAACTGAGAGCAGAATTTAGCCCAATGGTTGAATGCCTTTATCCCAATGAGAAGACTAAACATAGTCAACTTTAAGTAGCAAATGAGTACCCCCCAGAGATGAATTAATTTATATGAGTTAAAATTGCCCCTCATATTAGGCCACTGTTCTGAAGTGATTCGGTTGCTTTCATGGTATGGCCCTGCCCTCTTAGAAAGTCTCTGTGTACTCTGTAGTCTTTCCAAAAGCCCATTTTCTGAGCACCTTTGAAAATGTTTGCTGAAAAAATATGGCAAAAGCTATGTCTTTTTTGGTTTAATATAGGACATGATATTTGACTGTGTAATATGAAAAACTAAGTGTCACAATATTTGGCAGTTCTTGCATTGGTGTGTGGGAATGGGGAGCTGTATTCAACTGAATGTCCTGGCTCCATGGGCCCATGTTTTGATGCACAGCTTGGACAGGGTTCTCCCAACCCCATATAAAAAGGATGATTTTAGTTTGGTCGTGTGCAGTATATTCCCTTGAGGCATCCTGCTGAGTGGGTTCAGAAAGGAGCTGCATCTAGAACTAGCATCATTGTAGGATTTTGCCAATGCTATATTCCTTGCAGAGCATAACTCACAGCATGCTTTTTGGCATCCAGCCTCTGAAACTTATTCACACAGATGTGTGAACCATGGATATCTGTGCAATTTTGGAGATGCGTCTCTTTACAGAATGAAGTCTTGATGGCTGTGTATCAACAGCTGAAAAAGATCTTGCAGTCAATAATACAGTGGTTCCTGTCTTCCCCCAACACCAAAAGCTGTTAACAGAAGATGTAACCCAGGGGTTGTATCTTCCATAGTGGAAGATAACCCCGGTACTAGGAGGTTAGGGGTTGAAGAGGATGGGTTATAAAACTTTCAAGAGTCCATAAAAATAACTAAAGTCTTACCTATAATTTATATCTGCAAAATAAAGTATGATAAAGAGCTCCATTCCTCTATATTAAGCTTTTGCTGTTCCAGAACTCATATATCTCTCTTTATTCAGCTCACAACATATGGAGTTTTTAGACAAATTTAATAGTCTTTTTGAATCCCAGCCTCTTTCCAAAGCTAGACTTCACCCTTGTGTAGATAAGAAGCACAGCACAATACTGCTCTGCAGATATGCTTGCTGTGTAAGCAACATATGTACTTGAGAACATGTATGTGTTAAGTTTCATAACAGGACTGGTAAGGTCAGAGACAAAGCTTGCACATCATGCTGTTTGAAAAACATCTCAGGGTGACTAGAAATGTGCTGGAACAACCATATTATACCCTATGGAGCCACAAAGTTTTGCTTGTAGGAAGTTACTGCTGCTTGGAACAAGAACTTGCACTAACCATTGCGTAGTAAATTACACATTTTTTTCCAGCGCCAGCCCCAGACTTTGATTTTCCCTTGACACCTCTGATATTTTCACAGGCCGTGACCTGTTTATGTATTTCATGTAGAGGACTAGTTTTGTTACAGTTGCTAAGTGGCATGATGCTGACTAAGAAGTTTTGACTTGTGCTCTGAAATCAGCCTTTTCACAAAATCACCACCCCTTCTTTTTTGTCAGCAAGCACATAGTAGCAGCACAAATCTGTACATACAAGGGACATTCCCCATGATACACAGTGATCAGCCCAAGACAGTCCCTATCAGGGTACCGTAGCTGGGCTGAAATACTACCACTTTATTGGAGCATCCTTTCAAATACCTTCATGGCCTGACCAAAAGCCTGCTGGGAATCTGTTCAAGGTTTTGCATCACGACACCATAGTCTGTGACTTTAATGCATTTAGGTGGATGTGATATTATGGGACCTTTGAGGAAAATGAATGTATCACAAAAGAATCCCTGCATTTGTAAGGCAGTAGGTAGTATCAGTGTGCCAACAGAACTTTAAGAAGTTATGGTAAAGCATGATTATTTTCACATGTATGTTTCAAGGTAAGAAACTGGCTCTGTGTTTCCATACTAGGCACAAAGAAGAAAAACTAATCCAAACATTACTAAATCAGAGACATCTCTTTTCAAAATTTCTTATTAGAAAATTGGCAAAATCCTGCCTGTATGGATTTTCACATATATCAAAATGCAATAAGTTGTGTTTGAAACAGAGGGACAGGTTCCATGAGATTTTTCAGCAGAAACATCTATATGTATGGTTAGAAACCCATGGAATAGATCACTTGGGAGCTTTTGCCTTTATCTTTTTCTCCTGCTTGGCTTTAGCATGTACTCCAATGCACACTGAGAGTGTTACCATATTGCTTTTGCACCGAGTTGCATCATGAAATGAATTCAGAACACTTTTTTTTGTGCAGAAAATTCCTTTCCGTCTCTTTCACAGTGAGGAAACATGTTGAATTTTGAGGGCGTTTGAATAGCTTTAATGGATCTGGTGTGAGGACAGAAGAGAGTTTATATATAGCAACTTAGAGAAGGGAGGTAAAGCTGCACGTGTGCACTGGAGGGACAGGGACAGAGCTACCCAGAAACATCATAAATTAACATTGAGTGATGGCATATAAAAAAAAAGGACCTTGTTTATGAACCAAATCGTTATTGCAATGAATGTTTGTTTTGAGAGTTACAGGAGGTATGTTTTAGAGGCTATTAGTCAGAAAAAAAATAAAGAAAAGGGGAGGAGGATTTTGTTCAACATCTAACCACATGCTTCTGCCCTGCAATGCAGGGAAACAAGGACAGCATTGGATTTCACAGATAGCACCACAGACAGCTATTAAGGCCTAATCCAGCGTCACATTTCTGCCCAGTGTAGGCTAACTACCAACCCAATTTGTTGGCTTCTCTCTCCCTACATTTCTTCATTGTTTCAAGCCATGTAGAGACTTATCCTAATAATGAGTCAACCCTCAGCCAAATGTGTTCAATTGAAGGCCACCATGGGAGAATGGCAGGATATTGTCTTTCCAACAGCAAGTGAATTTCAGGCAGCTTAAGGCAGTATCCATTTCACTATAATGCTGGTTTATGTTACAGCCCTTTTCAAACTTCTAATTGCCCTGTACTGCTGACATTTATAGACATCCCGACTTTAAATGAAAACACAGCACTGAGGTCAGGAGGAGGTTTTGGGACAGCAGAGATCCCAGGTGAGGCCAAGGGAGGAAATTACTTCAAAACTTCCAAATGCCAAACATGTTGGGGTAGGGGGAAAAGAGAGAGAAGAACACCCAGAGGTGGAGGAGAGTCTATTCACAGTCCCAAAGGTATAGATCCTTAATAGCCGCTCATCCACATGCTCGAGCTGAGCTAGTCCTCTCTCTCCTCAGTTTCTCCCCCAGGTATAAACATTTTAAAATATTTATTTGTCTGGATGTGCATTGCTATTATAGCCCAGCTTTTCAGCTGTGTTACATTGGTGGAGCTACAGGGAAGTCAGTCATTTTATGCTGGCCGGGAACCTAGTCTCACAGGAGTGAAAAAGTGATTTGCCTATTACAAAAGAGAAAACTCACAGGTTTTGTCCTCACTCCAGGCATCCTCACTGAAGGATGCTTGGGAGGGAAATTGACTTAGCAGTGGCTGATGGTAAGAGGTATCATTACACAGACTGGCCCTGCTTTCCAACATGCTGCACAACCTCCTAGCCACAATATAAGGTGAAATATGAGTTAAAGGACCAAAATGAAGAAACAAGATAAGGCTGTCATCCACACAGGGATCTGTTACAGTGGTAGGCTTTGTCTACTCACTTCACAATACCCCTGTGGTGTAGATAGCTCCTTTATTCCAGGGGAAAATTAGGATTTTGCAAAGATAAAAGTAAACAGATGTTACAGTGTTTTTGTGGAGTGTTGCTTGTTCCCTTCTACTAGAACTGTTCTCACACATTTTCAGAGGGCCTTTGCTCCCTGGATGTTTGCCACCCCTGGGGCTGAGCCAGGCAGGGCATGAAGGCAGAAACTGAGGGCTGTACAAAGAACACACTTTCTTCATTCATCCTGCTCAAAAGACACCTATATCTTTAGGGCATCATCCAGTCCTATGCAAGAGAAACTTTTATCAGCGAGGAATGGTGGGGAAGAAAAGCTGCAGATCCATAGCCTCAGTACCCAATGAGAAAGGATGTCGCTACCCACTGGGACACAGAATTAGGTCATGATACCAGGAAAGCTAACAGATCTGTGGAGCACATGCAAAGGGACAAAACATGGTAGCTGAAGGGACCACTTGGCTCTCTTAGCAGGTCATCATTTTGTTCCTGCTGAAGGATTTCCTACTGCATCAGCAGGGGATGATCCCTTCTTGTTACTGAATGGAGGGAAATTCAAGGGGCATAAGGATAAGGAAAGGACTGCAGTGATGATGACCTTGCCCATGCCACTAAGTGATGGTATTCATAGAATTTACTCTTCTCTGTCTTCAATTGAACAAACACAGCCAGGCAAGAAATAAGACTGGGAGGAAAGATTATGCCAGCTTGGATGGCGCTTTGAGCAACCTAATCTAGTGGAAAGTGTCCCTGCCCATGATCTTTAAGGCCTCTTTTGACTCAAACCGTTCTGTGGTTCCATAATTCTGTGATTGGGATGCGAAAAAGTCTTATGGTGTTTGATCTGCTGCTTGGTGCTGTGCTTTATTTTTTTCCCCTGTGCTATTATCCTCTTTTGAAAGACATGATTATGAACCAAGATACTGTGATGGAGGAGGTTACATCATATTGGAGTAGAATCTGGACAATAAACCCAGGTTGCTATTCTAGAACTGGGCAAAATCAAGGTAATTGTGCATCGATTATATGAGAAAGTTGTTAAATGGCATTGCAAACAGTCGAATAATGGACAAAATATGGCTTGTGTTTCAAATACATTGTTAAAAATATGCTTAAAACTTCCAAGTGTGCAATGTTTTTAATCAAAATACAGTCAAGTTTATATAATATTCTATATTTCTGTGATTGCAGGTTGCTGATGAATACTTATGATGCTTTTATGTATCAGTATAAAACTCTTCTAAGCATAGTCAGCTGTGTGCTGATTTTGAAGTCTGATGTTTTATTCTGCCCATAGACACACTTCTACACCTTTTCTGGTGTCTTGCAAATTATGCAGCCATGCAGCAGCTATTATTCAGTAGCTACACCATGACAGGTTAGCGTACTTCAGGCCAGTTGTTTAGGTTGTTAATGATGTTAACAATTCAGGTGCACCTCCAGTGACTTTTAGTTGGAGACAAGTTACAATACATTTTTGAATATCCTGTGGCAGACATCTAAATGGGTTTGATTCAGTTGATCATACACAGAGGACATCTACCATGCAGGACTGGCAGATATAAACAGGACCTCCAAGAGAATCGTACATTTCTGGATCAAAAGCTTGAATATCTTTATGATAAGGGGGGAGGGATACTCTCCTATGTTTAACAGAACTGAGCCCTGGGTGTCTGACAATGCTTATAGGTCTTACTGCTCCTACTTACAGCAAGTTTAAATTTGAAATTATCAACCCAAAGGCAATTTCTGATAAAGAAATGAGGTTGTCATTGTTCACAAAGAGATTCACTTGCTTTTCTTCCTTGTGGAAAAGAAACATGGGTGTCACATAGCCAGATACTAAAATTTAGAGAATATCTACTCACCTTGGTTAGGAGACGTTAATCTGCCACAATTAAGGAAAGGGCCTGGCAATATTCCTTGCCCTGGGAATTTTGCAATTATATAGAATCATAGAATAGAGTATCACTCAAATGAGATGGACAATGAGGAAAATCAAATTCCTTTGACTTGGTGTTTGCCTTGTTTTTGAAAATGCAGTCGAAGTTTTAAATGCTGTCTTATTAATACAGTGAAATCTAAGGCCTCCATGAAGTTTAGAACCTTCTAAAGTAAACCTGGACTTACAGTAGCCATTTCACCCCATGTTTGTATCTGGTCTGATCTCCAGGCTTGAGCAAGTCATACTGAAGGTCCTCTTTACAGAGGACAGTAAAATTCCATGGGACTGGTACGCTACTTTGCAGGATGGGACATAGGTGACATAGAAGTGACTACTAAGCAGAATGCATAGGACAGTCCTCCTCCTTCCTCCTGCAACTGCTTGTCATGCTTCTGCTCCTCACATTCAGAACTGAAACTTAGAAACCTTATCATTCTTTCAGCATCCCATTTTTGTGTCAGGGTTAGTCAACCAATATTTGTACAGTGTTGAGCTCTCAGTGGCTTTTCTCCTGACACCTTGGAAAACCAGGCCAACAGCAATCCTGCCCAGCTTCACTGTCTGCCTTATCCATGCTTGTCCCACACTGTGGGGGAAACTCTGGAACTAGAGGCAGGGAAAGGGAGGTCTCCTTCAAATGCATTCATACAATATCACATCTTTGACTTTTTTCCAGAATGATGACAACCTGAGTCTCTTATTATCAGATCCAGTGACTGCAAACAAACTCACCTGATATTTTATTTTGGTTTTGTGAGAGGTATTTCTGTTAAAAATTCTCCAATTCAAATTTATTGCAGAGTATAAATAACATTTTCTCTCTCCTCTTAATTTCTGCCAAGTGACAGTGCTGTCTCAGGAGGAGAAATGTCATTCTCCTAACGGGATATGCCAGTTTCTGTAAGCACTGGTAGCTTTTATGCGTTTGCTCCTTTCTGATTCTAGGTGTTCATGAAGAAAAGGTCTCTTCAAAACAATGCTTAACATAAAGATACTTATGAATAGGAAACCTATCTCTAATACAACTCCTTCTTACACTATAATTTCTTAGCAGAAACTCTGCCCCATGTTTCCACTGTTTTCAGATTTCAGCTTGTTAAATGGAGCATTCGTTGTGCAGCACAGCATTCAGCCAATATTTCATTTTATTTTGGGATCCAATTACTCATGCAGAGGTTTGGGGTTTTTTGTAACTTGGTGTAAGTTTCCTTTTCCTGGTGAGGTCTCATTTTAATTCCTTTCAGTCTGCAATGTCCTATAAGTATTTAGTGATATTTTTTAAATCATGGCAGAGCTACAAAATAAACATATTTTTTCTTTCTTTTTTTTTTTTCTGTAAAAGTCTGGAAAAGAGCCAAATCCAGATGAAATCCATCTCCAAGATTTTTGAGTGAAAGCAACATGAAAGGATACCTAATTAGACCTACAGTAATAACATCACCAACCTTGTTATGGAACGTATATATATCTAAAGGCTTGTGATCTGCTGAGTTAGGAAGTTAGCAAGCTGGAGGGTCTACCACAATTTCTGAGCACCCAATCAGCTACACCACATATTACACACACCATGGAAATTATAACCTACTCTATAGCTTTTGTGTAATCAATTTGGAATGACCAGAGTTGCTCTCAAAACAAGACTTCCAGGATGCAAAAACCACAGATTTGAACAAAACCACAACTCCCTATATGCAAACTATCACATTTTTATATAGTACAGTGAATCTAAAGAATTTAAAACAAGATGCAGAAAATCTGAAATCCCAGAATACTAGTTATGTTGTTTGCCTATGACCACAGAAAATGATTCTGATGTCCTATGCAGCCTGTAACTTTTTAATGAACATTTAATGAGTACATAGGAATTGCCATCTATGAATATAAGCATATAGGCTCACCAAATCCTAATATAGCATCTCTTCTTCTTGCTGTTGCTTGGCTTTTTAAATGGTAAATTTCTTTACTCCGAAATGTGGATCTGTGCTTGTGAATTTTAACATCTGCTCCTAAGAATTTCGATCACTTTGCTCAGCATTAATGTAAATTGTTGGAGTTGTTTTTTGGTTTGGTTTTCTGTGTGCACAGTTTTTTGTTTTGGTTTGGGATTTTTATTAATTTTCCTCCACTACTGCATCTATTTGACATTTTATGCGAGTTTTGATGCTTTTAATAATTGAATACACAAATAAGTAATTCTTTTGGAATAGCCCATAACTGCCATGCACTGAAGGAGGCATTACGCACCAGTTCTCTTCAAACAAAGGTAAGCGACAGCATCTTACCTTGTAAAAGCCCCATCTATTTTGCTACATTTCTGTTACCTCATTCCATATGTTGTGAGCATGATGAAGTTAAGTGAAAAACAACACTAGAGAGTAGATTTATCTCAGGCATTACAAAGTCTTCATTCAACCTATGTACTGGATTAAATCTTTTTCTTTTTAATACACTTTCCTTGCTAATGTTTTAATAGGGAACATTATTTGTTTTCACATCCAGCAAAGCACTTTTATTGATTGATTTCTCCATAAATCATCTTCTTTCTTTTCCTTTATATTTGTTGGAGAGGTTTATGTTTGAAACCACCAACGTAAAGCTCAAAAAGACCTGGACCTAACTCCCAGACTCTTAAATAGCCTACTTGTATAGTCTGGGGAAAATCTCTCTGTCTTTATGGACTTGGTCAGAGAGGAGGAGAATGGAGAGCACTGCTCTTCTTTCTTGCACTGCACTGTGAACTTCCTGGCATTACATGAGTTGAATGCCTCTGACCTCTCCATTTTAAAGATGCAGCCGCTGCTGCTGCCTCAAAGGATGAACAGATGTGCCTTTGAACACTTGTGAGTGTGCAAATAAACATTAAGCTAGCAGTGTTGAACAGGCTCTGAGACAAAGACCTCATACAGATAGTCATGCCACCCCAGCAAAAAGTGTGGCAGTAAGCTCTGATGTAAGTGTGGCACCAAAGGGCAGCAAACTGCTAAACTACTCTGGTTAGTTAAGTAAAAGTACATTTGCCCATATTCTTGGTTCTTCAAGCATAAATAAGAATTACAACATTTTCCCCTCTAACACACATTAGCAGTAGAAACACTGATGCCTGCGGTGGTTCTATACTACAGCAATAAGGACCATACTCACCTCTGAAGAGACACATTTCTTCACAGCAACTGGCCTGCACAGTTTTGTGGACAAATCTTCAGTATTCTAAATTCAACCAATTCACATCACTATAATAGTACTCCCATTTTCACATCATTTGATGCTGTCATAAACATTAGAAGTTTCTTAAGGTTATGAAAATCTCATCATTTATCTATAAACATCTACACAGCAGATATTAGTCCCTGAGTTACCCATTCTTGCTTCCTTTTATGGCCATTTGGGAGGAAAAAAAAAAGTTTACAGGGGATTTATTTTTTTATTTTTATGACACACTTTAAAATTGTCCAAATCCTTTCTGCAAGGATTGAGGGATAAGAGTTTACATAAACTTGCTGGCACTTGTCTTTATTTTATTATTCAGATCTTACTCATGAAATCAACTGAGGTGATGCTGTTAGAGCGGTAATGCTTTTAAGCTGGAATCCCTACCTGGAGGGGCTACATAGCTATGTGGCCACAGCTGCCATAGTTAATACAGGAGCACTTTTTGCTCTGGTTGATATTTCAAGGAACTAAAATTCTCTCCTCTCCTGTCTGTGATAAATCCATGCTTACAAGTTATGGCTGCTCTAGATCAGAATTAAAAAAAATAGGGAGAAATAAGTGTCTGGTTAGAGAAATAGAAAAGCAACCTGAATCAACTTGCAACACAGAGGTGTCTGTTTTGACACATAATAGCAAAGTATTTATTGATCTTTTCTGAGCTCCAGGAAAATGTTCTGCTTTCTGTTGTGCTCTGTGAAATAGATCTGAATGCTCTGCACTCCTCCTGTTATCACTAAAGTATCTAAACACCTAATACCTTATCTTCATCATGCTGTGGATCAAAATGTCTGAGTGAATGTTCTGAAACTTTAAGCCATTAGTCTGGAGTTATTAAAAATATATAGCTGCATATAAAGCTAGTAAGGAAACAGATTTACCACTTTATAGGAAAATATGATGAGGGGAACGGTGTAAGATTTCCCTTAGTGTTTGGCCCATACTGGGCCAAATAATGATTAAATTCTTCCTCTATCCTGCAGCTATCTAGAGAAATCAACACTTTCCCTGGATGCTAAGAGGAGGTTCTGGCGGGTCATTGCTCTCAGGCAAAATTGATTGCCCAAGGCTGGCTACCCAATGGTCTTGTCCTTGGGGCGGAGCTGTCAAGAATGAAGAGAATTTGCAGAACACTTCTTTGTTTTGCCAAAAGTGTCTCAAAATCATTAGGTTTTCCAGAAAACAAATGCACACATTACACAGAGAGGGTTCTGCCATAAGGAAAATGTTGACGGATGTATCCACAGTGAAGAACAAAGGCATAAAAGTAAACAAGACCCTGACAAAGAAATGTATTTAAACACTTGAAGTATGCATTCAGAGTAAAGCATCATAATTGCTTTGTTGAAGTGCACTCACAATACAAAACTACTTCTATTTCTAGAAATGAAGTTGGACAATGTGGTCCTGGTCATAACTCAATTCAGTACAAAATCTCTGTCAGATGACAATTTCTGCATTTAACATGCAGTTTTAACACACAGAAATTGCCAAGCCCATGTTTTTGCATGCCCATAAACATACAAACATATAGAATTTAAATGTGTTTACATTATTTTCTGAGCTGTTGCAAGGCATGAGAAGACAAACACAGTCAAGTAGCCCAACCATAACACATCCGCCTATCAAACAGAATGTGACTTAATTAAAAAAGTGCAGTCTAGCTTCACACAGTTTAAGCAAAGGCATTATTTAGTGGTGAATTTCGGCATAGCTGTTGGGGACATAAGGAGGTCCTAAAGTTTCTCTTGTACCAGCTCCCTGAGTAGTGTTTCCTACCAGGGTAGCAGCCACACCACTGATCAGCTTACTTACTCCCACCATGTCTGCACCTAGGACTGTCCTATCTCCTCTATGCCTAGACTATTAATTTTACTATTCTATAATGTATGAAGAGTATTGGTATGATTTTCAGTCTACAAAGGAAAGTACTTTAAAGAGATGGGTCCTCAATAAACTTAATTTTTCCTGCCATGGGTGGCATCCTCTCCTTGTGGGCCAAGGACAGTCTGAATTGCAGCAGCCATAGCTCAGTTACACCTAATGTAGACTATCCTTCTATAGGAAAATATGTGTAAACATGTGAAAGCAATACATGCCACTTTCACTATGCCTGGAAACAGTTGTGCTTTCACTCATCTGTCCTAACTTTAGACATCTGCATCTGGCAGTTACCATCTCTCTCCCCACTGACAGAAAAAGAAATTTAGCAAGCCTCTACCCATAACTTAAACATCATTGCCAAAGACCTGAAATTAGGTGGGATGAGTCCAGATCGCTGTGGTGGCCTGCTATCGTCCATCTCCAATTTAAATTTCTAGATGCAACTTCAATGATGAGGCATTTCAGTCATTGAAACTATCCCTGCCCTGCCCAAGATTATGCACTGTTACATACCTATTTGTTCATGATAGTCAATGCTGCAAATGAGCCTAGCAGGTAGTCTTGCATGGCACTTCATGATCATGTACCTTGGACACGTATCCTAAGACTATTTCCTAGCTTTCACACTGACACAGCAGCTAATTATAAAAGCAAACTGTAAGTCTATCTGTTTGCCCTTGCCTGTTGCCAAGTAATGTTTGGTTTGATGTGTTACAATAGTATCAAGATGCTTAAACCAAGGTTGATATATAATAAGAAAATGATGCTAAGAGGAAACAATTGCAATAAGTAACTTTCCTCATAAGGAAAATAATCAGAAAACTATAAACAGTCTTAACATTTTAAATGCACTTTAGCAGCAGGCTGTGTGTTAGAGGAAAAATTTCACTTTGTGTATAAAAATTACAGCTATCATTTCACTTTCTTTGATATTTATAACAAATACAGAAATATGTAGCTCTATAAGACAATAAGACTTATGAAGTCCCAATAATTTCTTGCAGGCTAGACATTCAGCCCTGAAAGATCAAATAAACTTTTATTTTTAATATATATAAAAGAGAAGAAAAAGAAGAAGAACATAATAAGCAATACAAGTAAAGTTTTGGATCTATGATTCCACAGCTGTTTGTTACTTTGTGACTTCAAACCAGCCAATGTCTATAGCTATGCATGATTTTATATATTCTGACCTTCATGCAACCAACGACAAAGAAGATGTAGCTAATGCATAAGTAATTGCTGATTCACATTCTAATCAGCATCAAAACAAAACAGAGATAATCCTTTTCACCTTTTAAGTTTATGATAACCTGACTTAAATTAACATACTTTCTAAGGCATCAGAAAGCAAATGAAAATTAAGTCTTTTTTTTTTTGTTGTTGTTGTAGATTGCTGGAGAAAAGATTAATCCAATTCCAAAATTTCTGAAACATTTTTCTAGTTCAGCCATTTGGGTTTCTATGTGTTATGTTCAGATTTAGATCCTAAATGTACAAGTTTTTAAATCAAGACGCTTAGAAGCATGTAGGAGAGTTGAGTAGGCATTCCTAATAATGCTACTGCAGTACTGACAAGTTCCTAATGTGCAACCGTTTACTTTTGAAATTCTATTTGGTTGTCAAAGCCAGGCACAGATTAGAATAGGCTGTCCAGTTGATAACATATACTTTTGGAAGTCATAAGAATTGAGAACACTCGCTATTTTGTTTCCTCATCAGTCAAAGGAAATCCCTGTGGCTTCTACTCAAGTCGCTGAAACAGAGGAAAGAAGTACCACTGCATGATATTCATGTACCTTTGATGTTAGGCAATGCAGGTGGATTTGGTTTGATGAAAGAGTGGTGTCAATACCAAGGTGCTGAGTGCCCATTAACTGCTAACAGAGGTGGGCTGCAGCTTAAAAAAAATACAGGAGGACAGATCTTTTCTTCATCCTTCAGAACTGTCCCAGCTATTTTTGGCTTGCTTTTTGCACCTAACCTTCTGGGGTCATTTTGTTCCTCATGACCCTTCAACAATTTCTTTGGATGCCTCTGCCTGTAAAGAAAGGTAGGATTGGATTTTGATTTATCAACTATGTCTCTGATGAGAATAAAAATACTTTTCCTCTTGTGGGTGCAGAAGGAGTGCTTGCAATGGCTTGATCTGCTCTGACATCTTCCTGTGTTTAGTAAATTGCCTGAAACATTTATATTGAGAAGTCAGCCATTTATCTCTATCTGTATTGAAATTTTAAATAGGAGACTACTGAAAAATAACTTTGTTAGAACTGTTCTACCTTCACATAACGTGCAACAAAACGCTTAACATTTATATGGAAAAATCTGAAGCAGAATGGATGATGCATTTTCATCTTTATTGACATTATGTAAAATTTGACCTTATTTAATCACATTTCTAATTTAAATGAAAATCTGACTCCTCACTGCACCCAGAAGAAAAAATACATTCACCTTCACCATGTTGTGTACAAAGACACAATAGCAGGTTCAAGAGACAGTACAGTCTCCAGTTTCTGGATGGCAGATGCTCTGTAGTGTAATCATTATTCATTGGCTGTAAGGATTTTCAGGCAGGCTGCCAAACAGCCCATGTGCCTCTGCTTATTGCCACATTTCTGAAAGGTAGGTTTCTTAATTGGAAAAGGGAGAGATCATGTGTGATTTGCCATGCAGTTCTTGACAAATAGTTTTTAAAATTAAATGCTATGCTCTTTTTCCACATGCTGGAAACTTCGGAGAGTGTGATCTGCCTCTCTGACAACCACACATTAATGAATAAAGCTCCATAGAACACAACTGTTACTAAGAAGACAGAAAAACTGGGAAAATACTTATGCTGGGCTGCAATTCTCGCCCTTAAATAAGTTCATGCAAAATATAATGAGGATATCCACCATAAAGAGCAAGTAATGTATTCACTAATGAATTCCTTCTCCAGTGCAAAGTGCTCATACCAGGTATTCTTCATCTCCACCTAGACCTGTATCTTCACCTATACTTTGTAAGGTAAACCCCTCCCATGTGGCAGTGGATAAAACACAGATCTGCAGATGAGTCTAATTCCAGGATTTGATAGGCATGACAAACATATGGTTTGCATCTTCTAGACTCTACCTAAGATTTTACAGATGTCCATATAACCACATCCTTAGGTCTTGATCTGTAGATAGAACATGAAGACCTGTAAGGATAAAACTATTGGGCTTTTTCTTAAAGGAACTAGAGTATGGTGAAAAGATGAATATATTCCTTCACTGAAAACTAAAAAGGCACAGTTTTCACATCTGAATGTCTAGAACCCATAAATCTATTTCTAGCTTTTAGCTTATTTCAGACTTGATTTCAGCACCTCCAGATGAAAATGTCATCCAGATATATAGATGTCTTAATACATACCTAGTTGGGCTTCCTCTTCATGTGTGTGTCATCAGTATAAATCTGAGCTGGTCATCTAAGTTCTTCTTTCAGGCACTTAGAGGAAGAGCTCCTGTAAGGCACTGTTCATCTCTTCCTGGAGTAGATTTTGAAAGTAGATCGCACTCTAAAAATGCCCTTTTCTGGATTTGCTTTACACTGTTAATAAAGGGAAGCTAGGGGGCTAGCTCCCATACAGATATCTGCACTGTAGATATGGGACATACCTTGCATACGAACCCACGGGGCTAATGAAACACAGCAGAGTTTAAAAACTAGAAATGAGAAGGATGACTTGTGAAGAAAGAGTAGAAATACTAACACAGTAATACAACGTGGTTAAGTTCTAACACAGGCCCTTCTTTGCATACTTCATAATCACAGCTACCACAAAAGAAAAAGATATTTTCCTGATGTGCTGGGGTGGCCAGCTTTATCTACATCAGCTGACTGGCAATAAGATTTAGCATGCCTTCAGACTGCTGTGATGACCCAGCCTCTGAATGTGGGAAGAAGGAGACCAGATGGTACCACTATCCTACTGGATTATTGATGCATCCCTCTAGGGGCTACTACCAACTCACATGCTTGCACCTACCCTTGAAAGCCTCCTTTCACCATCCCTCCTGCATCTGTGTTTCAGTACCTTATGAAAACTTTGTGATACATACAGGGGTCAAGAAGATTGTGCTAAGACATATGGCTAGATATCATGAAGTAGAAATAAGAACAGATTAAGTATAAGAATAAAGTTACTTTAAGTTTCCTAATAATGAATTCTCAGCAGGCATAAAAGAGAAGTAACTCATTATTTACAGCCATTTTCTCTAGTGTCTTCAAGCCTGACCATCAAAGTCATTATACAGCAGACAGAAACACAGTGCACCCATAGATTTCCAGACCTGGTTGTGATTGAAAGGTGTGAGGTCCCCTGACACTTCTGAAAATATCCCTGCAGCTAATCTGCTGCTTTAGCTACTTCATTAACTTTAGATATCTGGCACTTTTCTCCACTTTCTTTAACTCTACTAGTGCACCTGATCAATTCTCTTCACATTTGTGGAGCTCCAATATGTTATTACCTTCTTAAGAGTTACCAAAATATGAATAAAGATGTCCTGACTGTCATGTGCACTCCCTCTCTGACTTATCCTCCCCTTTCAGGAAAGCTGCCTGATTGAAGATATCATTCTTAATTATGTTGACCAAATCTGCTGAGCTTTCAAACAATATGTTATGATCAGATGTTGTCTTCCTCTCAGTTGGAGAAGAGTATCTTGGTTTTCCTCTTGCTTTTACACCCTGATTCCTAAGGTTAGGATATGCCTTAACAGATATTTTTTTAGACCATGTTAAAAATTAGATGTGTAAAGCCTACAAAAGATGGAGTGGACCATTGTAGGATATGATGCTAAACTGGCACAAGACAGATTAAAGTCACAGCAGCCAAAGTCGGGGTCCTGGGGGCTGCAGCAGGTTATTCAGTTGGCAGGAGGTTTTATGTGTACATTATAGAAGGAAACCATCCTACATGTGCAGTGGAGGACAAAAGCTCTTTCCCATCCTTCTGGGGAAGTGAGGAGGTATTGGGGTTGGTGAGGTATGAAGGGAGAAGGGGCATGACCAGTCAGTCAGGAACTGCAGCATCTCCAAACCGCTGGCCTTGCTTCTCAGCTCCTTAGGTAAATAAGGGACTGAGATGTTTAGGAAGGAAGGAAACAAAGGAACATCTCAGAACAAAAAAGTCTGTGAAATGTTCTTAAACACTAAAGAAGACCTTCAAAAAAAATAAAGGAAAAACTCTGAAAGATTAAGCAGCTTTTTCCATTCCTAATTTCGATGACTTCATACTTGTGTGTTGAAATCCAGACTCCACTGAAACTAGTGATGAAACTCCTAGCGAATTCCAGGAGCCAGGCTTTTATCTGCAGTGTCTAAGGAGAAATTCTGCTAATTCAAGAAGTCCTAAGTGCTATTTGAAGAATTTCCAGCTGCCATAAAAGCTATTGTTGTCTTCCTGGTACTGCAAGCACAATTCCATTTGGGGAGAGATACATACAAATTTAAGTATTTGTGTAAATATAAGGATCCCTTGTCTTTACAAGAGCTATTTCCACCAATCAGCCTGAGAGTTAAAAACTAGTTATCTTACAAATGGGTAACTAAACCTTAATGAGATCAAACATTGGCTTTCCAAGCCTATTTGGTCTGCATGCTGCCTACCAGCTTTTCCTTTGCTGACAGTTCCTGCTACTCACAACTGACAGCCTGAAGTGAAGCTCCCAGGCTCCATAGGCAAGGGGAATAAGGGAGATCTGCAGGGAATTTGGAGAAGCCAGTTTGTTCCACACAGACATGTTCATTGCAACTTCTATGAAATGCAGAAAATGGGAGAATACATTAAATGCTCCTTCTCTGTTTAGGCTAGACCTTTTCCTCAGCACCACTGTAGCACAGGTGTCCTTCTGAGTTTGGTTTCTTTCCCTGGCTGAAAAGAGGTCACATATGTCTCCCACGTCTCTTTCATTTTTGGGAACTAATGAAGGGAATGGAACATATAATTTCCCGTTAACGGCAATGGTTTAACTTTTCAATTTACGAATGAAACATTTATTAACAGGGTGAGAAGGAACCAGGGTAAGGGCATATCTGAGGTTTAGTGCCTTTGCCTTGATGATAGAAAGGGGAGTGAAAACCTTCTCAGGGACAGGAGGTTATTAAGTAATGCTCTCACTTCTTGAATGCTGTCACCCACTGCATGTCCTCTGAAAAGGGGTGAGAATGGCTGTTTCCTCTTCCAGTTGTCATGAGGCAGAATGGCTAACACTGCTTTGCACAGACCTACACAGGTTTGGGTAGGCATTTTCTCACCTTTGGGTGAGGAAGGCAAAGTAATTCCAGTCTGTGGATCTCAGGATAACTCAGAGCATCTGTTACTTGGGCTTTCTGGGTTTTCTGATTTTCTTAGGACACATACTTCTCATAGTGTTGCCCTTTTCTTATATGACAGCAGGCACTGGAGTATTTCCAGTCCATCCTCTGATGCTGGAAATGCTCAAGCTTCCAATTTTGTAAGTACCCACCTGTTGCATGAATCAGTCAGTATCAGTCTCAAAAGGAGGGCAGGCCCAAGTTTCCTCATCGGTGCCCAGGTTTCTGCTTCCTCCCATACCACTTGGGTAACCTTAGATGCATGGTCAATCTCAGCTCCTCAAAAAACATCAAATGCCTAAAAGAAATAAAAAATGTTAGGTGTTCTGAGCCATCCTAATTCATAATTAAAGAGAACAAAAAAGTATGTGTAATAAGGGTGACATGTTGCCACAAAACATCACCTCATGGTTGTGTTTGCTGTTGGCTTTACCCCAGAACTGTCATTTGGCTGGACTCCTTTCTACATTATCTTTATGGTAATGTCATTTACTACCCTTTTTCACTGTGGCAGTTTGGATAATACCTGCATAGTTTCATTCCTACAAAACACAAGTGGCCCTTGACATTGATTCTTTGCAAAAAACACTTTTCCAGGTTCTTTCATTTGTAATTCATTCTCTTCCTTGCCTGTGTCAAACGTTCCCATGTGGTTATAATCACTCTTAGAGAATCCATACTCCTTAAGAAAAGCATAAAAGTCAGTATGCTGGCACAGCCCGCAACAGACAGATTGCAAAGTTGTGTTCAAGTTTGTTGAGGTTTCTTTCTTTGTTGACAAAACAGAAAAGGATATATGAAAAGAGCAAAGCTAACTTCCAAAAATCCTAATGACTATTGTTTTGTCCTGAAAATGCCAATTTAAGGAGTCATTTTGTTCATCTGATGTGTGAAATGGCAAGAAAAAATGGATTTTATCAGAACCATGTGCACAGCAAAATGAATAACAGGTTACATGAATATCATTAATAATCTTTGTATCAAAGGGTCGGGAACTTTTTTGTTTTAGTTTTCTATTTTCTATAAATTACCATTATTACCTGTTTTGGTTTTTTTTTCAGACATCAAGGGATCCTAAAAATCTTCTAATAAGGATTGAATTTAGCAACCATAAAGCAAAACAGATAACTGTTGATGCTGAGGCGGAAGAAACACGGCGCATAAAAAGGGTCTGCATAGCAACCAGCCTTCCATCTACATTTCCCAAGCTCAATAACTAACTGTAAGACTACAGGTTTTGACACCTCTAAATTTATTTCAATATCCCTCTTCCTTATGTATTTAACATGAGATATATGAATTGAAAAAATAATACGTATACAACAACTTCCTACATGTTACAAAAAAAATTACAGTAAAAATCATTAGATTGTCACCATAAAAATTTCCAATATATCATCTCAAATGAATTTATATCTATTTGGATGTGTATCAAGTCTGGCTAAACAAGCAAAACTTCCCTTCCCTGGGGAAATTCCTTGGTGTCAGCTCTGTCCATATTCTAAGAATAAGCTGGTGTTTAAAACAGCAAAGAAAAGAAATCATGGAAGCAAATAGCTCTTCCCCACATATGCTTACAGATTGAATATTCTGAGAGAGGATCTTTCAGATGCTAACAGTAAAATAGGATGAGACAGGAGTATTTCTGACCAGAAAAATGAGCAAGAATACAACCAAAATGATCTCTTTCATGTAACAGAAAGCAGAAGTGCCAGGGAAGCTTTCTGTCATATAACAGACTGCCTTTTAGCAAGAGGGAATAGCTGAAGAATGATAGTTTATGTAAATAAGTCAAGAAAATAGAGACTAATAAATTAAACTGCATTAACACAAAGTATAAATAAATCTCATGTTTATGTTTGGATGCTGAAAAATGAAAATGTAAGTTTTTCCATTGCTATCAATATTACATTATGTTAGCAAATTGCCTAGAAGATCAACCAAAAAAGACAGCAAAGTTTGCCTGTACTTACTGGAATCATATTTGCTAAAGAGAACTAGGCTCACACTACTGAACAGAAATAAAGTTGCTACGGCAGGTTTAGAGCCAAACAGAAGAGAATGCGCTGGAAATGTATAGTGGACTTGTCAGCTAGACTGTGGCTTTCTGAATACTTCTAAACTATAGAAATGGAGAAAAGCTTCCAGGAAATAAAATCTCACTATACTCCCCCCAAAAAACCCAGACAAAATATTGAAAGATATGTATGAAAGGCTTAGATTTCCCTCTTCTACATAGTAGTGTTTGGATTCTATACCCATGAGAAACTCCAAAAGAATGTATAGATTACAAGCTAATATGCCATCCTCATATGCAATGAATTATGATATGGTTACATTTTGCAAATCTCTATAAAAGAAAGTGTGCTGTGATAGAACCAGTGTTATTTGGGAGAGCATTTGGCTTCCTGTCCTATGAATTTCTCCCTTTTTTGCAATCCCCTGTCTTGTTCACTACCAACTTGTCATATTCTGCAGCAGAGGAGTCAGGAACCCCAATGGATAATAACTGTGTTCTTACCCTATAATTCTGTCTTAATCTCAGCGTACATATATGGGCCTGCTTAAGCTCTTGATCTGGTTTAGCAAAAAGAGGAGGAAAGGAAAGAGGGAAAATGAAACAATGAAATGAAATGAAATTAATTGAAATGAAATGAAATTAAATTAAGTGAAAGGGAAAAACTGGAACTTTAGCTGGAATTCTCAGTGTCATCTTTAAGAGGCATGCTGCGGAAGAGAGCAACCACATGTCTGTGAGAATTTTGCTTCTTTCTTTGTTACGAATTTATTTATTTTTTTTTTAATTGGGATAACATCACACTATCTTGGTTTATAGAGTGGACACACAAAGAGTTTTCCCTGGCCGACCTGAGAGTAAAGAGCTGCAGTGCAGGATAAGGAGTAGTGAGGCAATGAGTGCGTGGAAAGGAAAGTATGCGTTTACTGGCTTTGCCATCAAAGTTGTTGTTCATGTAACTATCCTGAGGAAATGCAATATTCTAACTGCACATTTAAGAGACCCTTAAAGGTTTGCAAAAGAAGCTGGGGTTTGTGTTGTTATTTTCAGCCCCATTCTCTTGGCCATTTCCAGAGCTACTCAACCCACAAGCAGACTTGCAATCACCTGTTCTAAATTAATCTTATTTGTGCTCTAATGAATAAAGCTGAGGAAAAAATGGCATTTATGCTTTATAAGAAATGTAGACATTCTGTTATTCGCTTTAATTTAGAATTGCAACAAAGACACTTCTCAATTTCTCATGAAATGCAATTTTTCAAAAATGCGATGCTTATTTTGCCAGTATGACAAAAAGTGGAAGAATTTTTTAAAGCTTTATTAAAACTTGCTTTTGGAGACACATGACAAACCACAGTGGCATCTGTAATTTGTGTAAACCTAATAAATCAGTTCTGCTATACGCAACAAATAAACATTTCATCAGCTTCAGTGAGACTTCCTATAAGAGTGGGAGCTACTCCACTGATTAGAGAAAAGATAAATGCTGAGTTCTGTTCTCAGATACATTAGCACAAATCTGGAATGGTTCCAGTTAAAGTCAATCAATTTATTTTAGTTTCCCAAAGAAGTTTCATTATGATGCAATTGATACCGTCACTCAATTTCCACTCATGTGCAACATAATGTTGTATACAATCTGCAGGTCCCCTCTAAAAAAAATCCATTCATACAAATCTATACTCAAATGAAAAAGATTTTTGAGGTTTGCATTTAATCATTTTTCTCTCTGAATTGTGAAGTTTTCCTGCATTGTATCATGGTCATACTTTGCATACCAAGAGATATTAGTAATGGCTGTTAAAGTATCCTGTCACTTCAAAAAAACCCAAAATTACAAAACCGTCATGACATTTGACAGGATAGCCATTTGCAAGAAGAGAATTACACAAGTGCAAGAAGCTGAAAGGATGATTGCTTTATTTCTTCATATTAACTTCATTGGATATTAATCTTCCTGCATTGTTTCCAACCAGGGAATTATGTGTGGGAGGCTGTCAAAAATGTTTTCTGTCTGCTTTTAATTGGCTTCTGTTGAAGCCCATGAATTTAGACATTTGATTTAATAGCAGATTTTGTCCAATGTTAAGCATGTATGAAAATTGCGTCTGCAAGTTACTAGTAACTGAGAAAAATGTTTTCCTCAGGCTGAGCCCTTCTTTGGTTAAGTATTGTCTCAAAATAGATCCCACAGCAGGACGAATGTGTTTGTTGCTTAGATATGGTCTGCCAGATCTTCATGTGGAATATTTCAAGCCAAAGAGAGAGAATGACCTGTACCGTGCAAGTTCTTCATGGGCGTTTAACACCCACAGTTTGAAACTCTAGCTCTGTTTATTTTCTCAAATAAAAACCAAGTGCATGTTTCTGGGTCCTAGGTTTGGACCAGACCTCCCTGCCAGTGAGCCCTGGCAGGAATGACTGAATAAGCAATCACTTTGGGTCGCTCTAAAGTAACTCTGGGTTACTGGCTGGAGAGAGCAGCCAGAACTTGCAGTTGCTCCTGGGCTGGCTGACAACTGGAGCTTGTTGCTGCTAGTCCTTCCCCTGGCCTTCATTTTGGCCTTTGGCTACTGACTTTGTTTTGGTCCCTGAATCCAGGTCTTCATCCTAAACACTGACTTAGACCACGTGTGTCCTATTGATTAACAAAGGCTTTTCAAGTGTGAGAGTAAGTCTTAAAAGTCTTGTGCCTTCACAGAGTGTTGCAGAATATGCTGCCCTGGTGGATTTAATTCAGATGCTCCCTGGCATCTGGGTTAGCTGAGTGTGGATGTGAACAGCTACAGCAGAAAGCCATCCTCTCATTACTGCATCCAGATGTGCACACCACTTGTATGAGGTGCTAGGACTCATAAGGATGTATCCTGTGACTCACAGCGCTGCATGAAGTGGCACTACTCTGAATTGTTTTCATTATGTGTGAGAAGAGACCCTGTTCCTTTCCAGATGCCTACACTGGACTGCTCACAGCCCACCAACTCAGTAACATTTCCTTCCTATTTGTTATGCTTCATATTCCTACCTAGGATTTTTGTTCTAACAGATGGCAAGACAGACTCTACAGACTTATTCTAGCTGTTGACATTTATCCAGCTTTCATTTTGTAGCCCCAGAGCAGATTTTGCAATGTGAGGTGTACAGTAGAGCAACCTGGTATCTGAGGTGGGCATCTTGGCTTTGATAAGAAGATCACACAGATGACAAGTGAATACAGCATGTTTTAATAGCAACAGCACTTCTTCATGCTGGTTGTCAATATTGGAACAGAGTGCCAGGACTGCATCACCATGCTTTCTGAGGTAACCTTTCAGAAGCTGCACGAGGAACAAGCTCCAAACCACATAAGGACACACAAATCAGAAAGGACCTATCAAGCCAAAAATGGGTTGTTATTAAACATCTCCCTATAAATTGGCTTTTAAATGGCCTAAGGTTTGTGGTTTATAAGTTTGCTGCTTCCAGGGATTGTAATAAAAGGTGAGCTAACACTGCTGTATTGGTACTGTTGAAGGCTTCAAAAATTACTGAAATCCTCAAGCAAATCAAATATTAGAGCTTTCATCTGTGTTATTGAGCTGGATGTTGTAAGGGAAAAGAGAAACTGTAGGCTAATAATCTCTCATTTATCTATAGTGATAACACATTTTGAGTCTGAAGTGGCACAGGAAGAAATAAACTTACCTAAGTAGTATCTTGGTAGGACTATATTTGCCTGTGTTTGTGGACAGCTTTTAAGCTTTGTACATTGTACAAAGTACATTGAAGACTGAGGAAATTTGTGTATTATAAGAAAACACTAAAAGCTCATTCTCTGCTACACTGCCTCGAAATTTCTACTACAAAGGAAATTGCCCTACACCACTGTGAAGGCAGGGTTTGAAATTTGGGCTAATAGGAACAGGATGGTAAGTGAGGTTTCATTGCAGGCTGCTGTGGGAGCCATACACTTTGCAAGTGCTTGAGGGCTTAAAACGATCTCAGGTAGACCAGTAGATTGAAGTTATACACTGGGCTTCTGACCCAAACTTCCTCTGAAAACAAAAGTGAGGTAAAAAGCTCCAGATGGACCTAGGATTGTGCATCCTGCAATTTCACTTGCAAAGGCTGCTGGTTTTCTGTCACTAATGCGTGCATTGTGCTCCATTTGATACCGTAAACCACTTTTTACATATTTGAAACTATGGTTTCTGTATTTAGAGGCTGTCCTGAGTCACATCTGCTAGGGTCCAAAAGTGAAATAATGAAAATGGAGGTCCTGTCCTCAATAAAAGCTTTATGTGAAAAATCTCACAGGAAATATTTTGCACTTAAATAAGTAATTTGTCATTACTAGGTAAAAGTCAGACCAGTTAATGGCCCCACAGTAAAAGTACAGATAACATTCTCGGGAGACCTCACTTGGAGTATTGTGTGCAGTTCTGGTGTCCTCAACATAAAAAGGACGTGGAACTGTTGGAACAAGTGCAGAGGAGGGCCACAAGGATGATCAGAGCACTGGAGCACCTTCCCTATGAAGACAGGATAAGAGAGTTGGGGCTGTTCAGCCTGGAAATGAGAAGGCTGTGTGGAGACCTCATAGCAGCCTTCCAGTATCTGAAAGGGGCCTATAGTGATGCTGGGGAGGGTCTCTTCATTAGGGACTATAGTGACAGGACAAGGGGTAACGGGTTCAAACTTAACCAGGGGAAGTTTAGACTGGACCTGAGGAACAAATTCTTTGCTGTAAGGGTGGTGAGGCACTGGAATGGGTTGCCCAGGGAAGTTGTGAATGCTCCATCACTGGTGGTGTTCAAGGCTGGGTTGGACAGAGCCTTGGGTGACATGGTCTAATGGGAGGTGTCCCTGCCCCTGGCAGAGGGGTTGGAACTGGACGATCTTAAGGTCCTTTCCAACCCTAACTATTCTATGATTCTATGCTTTTAAACAGCTACGTGTTTACTGTAAAGCTCTTCATGAGTTACTTGAGCTGTCTGATGTTTATCTTCCATAAAGGGGCAGTGGAAGATACCTGTTTTCTGGAGGGCTCGGGTATGCGCTGTGTCAGCAGGAGGTTTGAAGGTCTGCAGGAGGAGCAGGGCCTTGGGAAGACAGGGCTGCAGCGTTCAGAAGTGAAAGCCATGCAAAACTGCCTCAATCCAGGCTTTTCGTACCTCAGGGTGAATCTGGAAGCTGTTGGCATGAAAACCAACTGAACTGATCAAGCAGTATGTACCCTTTGAGGAGCTCAAGGACCTGTTTTGGTCCATGGGCAAAACTCTGCTATGGAAATGCACAGAGGTCATGGCTTTCTGTTGTTCTGTGCCTGGTGGCTTCCAGGGAGCTTGGAATGCAGGGAAGGCCAGAGCTTGCCATCCCTCTGAACAAAATGTCCTCTTTTATCTTGGAAAACACTGAGCATTCTTAAGCAGAGGGTCTCAGCCAGCTAAGACAGCAATGGGCATTAGCGAGGCTGTGGCTTTGCAGCTAGTGAAGGGGTTTGTAGTTTTATCCCAGGTTTTGATCCTTAGCCTGTGCCAGTATCAAAATACTTCCAGCCTTGTCCAAGCCATGTGTTAAACAAATGAGGGTGACTTTTCCTGCCCCACCACGCAGTGCCTTCCCGAATTCCATGTTTTATCCCCCAGGCAGATGGATCACACGCAGCTTTGGCACAGCCACATTTCATGGCAGAGAAGCTGCAGTTTCAGTGTTTATTTCTCTGTCATTGCAGGAATTCAAAATGGATGGAAGAGAAAATGCCATCGGGATTGACTCTTGTTTTGTTTGGACCCTGGACAGGTCTCTGTGGAAAACATGGGAGGAGCGCAAGGGATAGGAAAGAGCCAAGAAGATGTGTCAAAAAGACAGCGGCAGCCAAAAGAGCGGTCAGCAGGGAGTGGAGCAGGGCTGGGGATGCGTTTCTGAAGGACAAAAAGAATGAAGGGAGTTGAGAGCATCTGCAGATGAAATGGGGACGCTATGGTGAATGCTGAGATGAATGAGAGGGGCTGCTGAGAAACCAAATGCCATCGGCTGCAGTGTGGGGACCTGCATTGTGTGCGGGGTGGGAGCAGGGACCAACATAGAGGAGGAAAGAAGTAATTGAATAATTAAGTAGTGAAAGCTTATCAGAATCCGAGGGGTTTTGAGTATCTGGAATAGACAACATGGCTTTGTGAATGGTGGTGGGACCTGTAGGCTTGGACCAAACACGCAGTCAGAGGCAGACTAAGATTAGCAGCGGGCTAATGTGCTCCTTTGCCTGTACTGGGAGAGGAAGGATTGCAGCTTCACTGGCTGTCAGGCTCTGCAAGCAGGGCAATGTCTGCAGGGGATGGAAGCACAGGAGAGATGGTGCCAGTGACCTTTCATATGCTATTAGGCACCTCTGTCTGTCTCCAGGCTTTCTCTCTCTCAACCTTTGCATGCCGTATTGATTTCAGACTCTGTATATTTTGCCTCTTGGGTAAATCAGAAGTATTTGTCACCTAGAATGATCATGCTGGGAGTGTAAAGCTTTTTACAAAGCCTTCAGTGACCTTTAGCTAACGAGAAATCAATGAAGCAAGTGTCTATAAGCATTTCCCAAGTGCTGGGTAATGCTGTGAACAGTGGGGACCCATTTTGGGATTAAGACAGCTACCCAGTTAGTCGTCTGGGCATGCAGATCTTCTGGGTAAAGGTTCTTGCATCAGGATGACCTGAACTTGTGTTTCCTCATTCTCTTTACTTGTATCCTATATACTATGAATGTGAATGTATAGAATCATAGAATAGTTAGGGTTGGAAAGGACCCCAAGATCATCTAGTTCCAACCCCTCTGCCATGGGCAGGAACACCTCACACTATACCATGCCACCCAAGGCTATGTCCAACCCAGCCTTGAACACCACCAGTGATGGAGCATTCACAACTTCCCTGGGCAA
>JASSUY010031079.1:10650-29699 GCA_032466535.1 Forpus xanthops | reverse complement strand
TGTCAAATGTTGTTTTGTCTCAGAGTTCACCCACCCCTCACCAGTGCTGTCCACCCTGAGCCACCTCCTGACAGTGCTGCACTTCAGTGACCCTTCCTGCTCCCCATGGCTCCTTTACAAAAGCTGGACAAAGTCCCAGGACTTCGTGGACATCCCTGCTTCTCCTCAGTGACAACCACGGGGGCAAAAAGTCATAGGAGTTGAAAAAGTCAGCATCTGCAATGCTGAGTTGTTTGATTTCTTTTACAGCAGTGCTCATTCCCATGGCTTCAGTTTGTTCCACAGCCCAAAATAGCTGTAAGACCATGATCATTGCATATGTGGTGAAACGACACCTTGTCCTGCCCATACACAGGACAGGGAAGATTTTCTGTGGAATGAGGTTGATTGAAAGGATGGCCACAAGCTGTGCAGGCTGTGCACAATGGCCACTGAGGTGAAGTCAGTTTTGTGCTCCAAATGAGGATTTTTACATTATTTTGTCTTAAGTCAAGAAGTGTGTGAGCAGGAGCCCCATATTTATTTTTTTAATCAATAAAGTGTGACCAAGAAGTCCTCTGAAAGTCATCATCTTGCAGCTCTTAGCAACCTGTTACTTTTCATTAGCCCAAATTGCAGAGCCTGTTGTCTGTTATCTATTTGGTCTTTGGATGTGGGTGAAAAAATCTGCGCTGTTTACAAACTGATGGACATGCAGTGTCTTTTCTAGACAGCAGTACTTTGAGTCTCTCAAGGCTGTTCACTTGCCCTTTGGAGGCATTTATTGTATCTTTCAATTTCTCTCTGCTTCCTTTCTCATAGAGTTTGGATTCAACTATTTACACTAACACAAATATTTAAAGAATTGTAGTCCTCCTGAAGTCTGGTAGCAGCAGAAACAGTAAATGAGGGAGAATCTGAAGCGAATGGAAGAATAAAAGCCCACTTGTTACAGCAAAGACACAACTACAACTAACTATTTTCTCTGTAGACAGTAATGTATCACCTTATAAAAAACAACTGTGCAAATTTCTTTGATCCTTTCAAAATAAGAAGAAAATAAATTTACAAACACTTCACTGGATAATAATAATGGAATTAGTTATCAAGAACAAGTAATTGGAAATTATCAAGAGAACACACTTAGAGAGAGGGACAAGAGTTCAAGCAAGCTTCTTGCATGATAAAATGGTAATGTTCTTAATTATAAGCTGCAGCATCAGTAAGTTGTTGACCAGAAATACTAGGAAAATCCACTGTGTTTATTATCCACTCTCCCACGACTCATACAGCTCATTATCTTCCAGCAACACACAATGAACACATCAGATTTCTCAAGATCAATTATGTGTATAGTACAAGGGTGAGACAACATCCATGAGAAGAGTGGTCAGATGGTCAGATATAGACCAGGCAGAAACTTGTTTCCCGTTTTCTTCCTATACATTTTCTTACTGAATTTCTATCTCTTTCTAATCTAGTTTTGTACAGACTTCAGCAGCATGCCACATGTTCATTTTTTTCTGCCCTCAGAGCACCTCTGGGGGAAGTAACCCATCCTGCCCACCTAAAGCAGAGAGGCAGCAAGTTTCTCATAAGATTTTTTTCACATGCGCCCTGGCTGGAAGCAATACATCAAAGTGGGACTTCTGTGTTTGAGAGTAGATCAATAAAATCATTTTATGCCTTGCAAAGGAATAATGTAACTGCTCCCATCTCACAGCAAAGTCCTGGTAACTTTAAAAGTCCATTAGAAAGAGTACTTGACTTCTAAGGCTGTTGCAGGGTAGGTCCAATTCCATAAGCAACCCTCATTACAGAAATGCTAGCAAAGGTCAAGTCCCAGCTGTATCTCTTCTGATCTGCAGTGGTAGAGCTGATGCAAGGGGAAGGGAGGCTTGGAACGGCTTTTACCATCCCCATTTTTGGGGGATGACTGTGGAGTGAAGTGTTGGCAAGGGCCAAGGTACGCTTCTCGCTGCCTGTTTTTTTCCTGTGGCCAGGCTGTGCTAAGACAGTTTTCAGCCTTCGGGAAGGACCATGCATGAAAATGTGGAGAAGTCAGGAGTCACTGGTTTGAGGTGACTGATTTAAAGAAAATTAAAAAGAAAACAGAGATATTTTGGCTCAGAGGTTCTGAATAATTTCATTTAGCTTGAAATGTCTGAATAAAGTATTTTTCTATTTTGGCACCAGCTATTTTGGCACTTCCAATTCCATTAAGAAGTTTGATAATTTCATTTCTTGTCCAGATGCATGAAAAACAAACCAGTCCAGATACAGTATCGAAACTGCCATGTGTAAGATCTGATTTTGAGCATCACTACAGGGTACAGCACTCTGGAAAAAATAAGGTGATACTTCTGTTGCTACCCTGAAAGACTCCAGTTCCTTTGAAACAGCTTTTCATAACAATATCCCCCAGAGTCTGAAATCTAGACTCTCTGCTTTTTGAGTAGTCCAGTGTTTTCATACATTATATTTTTCCTATCTTTCCCATGCCAAAAATACATGCTAGAATCCTCCTCTCTGCATCACACTTCATTCTGCAGCTGGGATCATTCTACACTGGGCTCCTGTTGCCTTTGTACATGGGCAGAGGAACAGCGGGCTCTGCAAATTTTAATTGGTACTACATAGTGCTGCCAGATACTTGGCTTTCACTTGTGCAAATTCAGGGCAAAGTTTAATAGCTGGATAGCAGTAAGCTGTATTTAAGCCAGCAACCTCCAAGGTGAAAGGCTCTGTAACCCATTACCAATTTCCTGACTCATCTTGCCCTCTCATCATGCAAAATATTCCTGCAGCTTTGTAATAGCAGCAGAAGCTGCTGGTGTCAAAAGCCCTGAACCAAGTAGTGGAGGAACGCGCAAACTGGATCTAATACCATATTTTTATTCCAGAATTTGTCTCTTTGGCAAAAGCTCCACAAACGTTTGGTTGCTGGGCTGTACATTGCTTATCCAAAATTACCACACGTTAGACATATTCTCCTTCTAGTTTGCCTGTGATGGCTTTTATTTAGCTCTCTCCACTGCCTTTGTAGATTGTAGCATAGCCAAATATGTGAATCCCTTTACTCTGATCACCAGCGTCACTAAGACTGTCCTGTGGAAATAATAATGTGATAGTTAAAAAAATGATAAAGATGCACAACTCCATCACACACTCACAATTTCCTGTTGCTGCTGCTGCAGAGCTGTGTGGAAGAAACTGGTGGCCTGGACTTCAAATCTACATCAGTGTGTTCTAGATGTCTGAGCTCTTGAGAGCATTTGCTGGTATAATGAATTAAATTTAGAGCTGTGCAAATCTGGCTTTGGATTTAGATTTATGAGATTCACCTTTGACCCAGCTTTGAATGGCGATTTTGTTGCCTGCCAAGTGCAAATACATTGGCAGTGTACTTTTTGTTCCAACATTCAGTACTGAAAGGGCACAGTTTTTATGAGGAATACTTTACCCACTGGTCACCAATTTAAGTTTGGGTGTCTGCTTGTGGCTCTGTCCCCTCTATTCTATGAGATCAGGCTTTAAGATGTCTGCAATAAGAATAATTTCAATTGAATAATTTGGTGCAAACAGCAAAATGAGAATTCCATGAAACTTTGCTATATTATACATAAAGGTCTGAGTAAGTGGATTAGTGTATGAAGTTCACGTGAATTGTAATCAGCTGTTCAGCCAGCAACACAGATGCAGCCTGTCAGGGAACGTTAGGTTTGCATTGTGATGGTTTTTGGCTTTTCCATTTCCTTCTTGAGGACAGAAGGTAAAGCTGAGGAGAGAGGCTCTGGATGTCAAGAAAGATGCTGGAAAACATTGTTTCAAAAAACCTTCCTGGGGTGTTTTAACAGTAAAGAACTGAACCCAGCGTTGCAAAGGGAGATGCCAGATGAAACCAAGAGAAACCTCTCTGCTTCTCCTATGTGGCCGGCAACCTTCAATTAGTCCTTCCTCCCCACAATTAGCACCCGGAGATGGGCATCAATGTCAAAAGCTGCACCTCCTTCCTATTCAGGTTTCAAAACACTCTGCCATCTCAGCTATCCAGACTTCCTGTGATAATGGTTGCCATGACAGGAGTTCTCTCATTCTCTCTTTGATCTCATTTTGGAGACACCCTTCCATCTGCAGCAGTGATTACACTGGTCACAGCTTCCTGCTGAGCACTGTCTATCTGCTAAAAGAGAAAGAAAAATAAAATGGAAAGCCAGCCACGGTCATTGCAATATTCAATATAGATTAACATTATTCACCGGCTAAAAATAAAATAAAAAAAATCAAAGAATATACACCAAAGTAAGATGAGATAAAAGAAAATAAAATACAATAAAACACAATAATAAATATAGAGAATCAAATTCTGCTCTTGAAAAAAGCAAGAATGGTAGTAATGTAATCATTCAAATTTATCTGCATCACAGACTATGAGTAATAAATTCATCTTGTTGAATCTCAGAGGAGTGAATATTAATTAGCAGCCTCTAATTTAATTTGATGGGAAACCACTGGGGCAAAACCTAAAAAAATTGTCTATTGACTACAAATTTCTTAGACATTAGGAGATAAAAGGTGTGTCCTGGCACAAAACAGACCCCTTTAGCTGCCAGCACCCACGTGCTTTGTGTCCACCCTGGCTGCCCCACCACCCTCCAGCCATAGGACAGGGGTGTCAGTATGGCATTAGCAGTTCACAAGCAGACAGGTATATTCCTTGCACCACCCCTGTGGCCCTTCTTTGGACTCATTTGCCATCAGCTTTGTCTGCATCGAGGTCATGTGTGGGAAAGGCAGGTACCAGCGGCATGGAGCAGGTGCTTGAAGTCCTTGAGGGTGACCAGTCACTGTCCATGCCTTTTTCTGCTCAAACCTCACAGCCTCTCCTCATATAGTCTTTTCCCTATTGTTGCTTTTGCCTACACATTGTAGCACAATTGTTTTATTGTATTCTCCATGTATTGTTACATTAAACCATTATAATTATAGGCCCCAGGTATGGCTGAATTTAAACAAAAACCACTACAGTGATTGCCAGGCTCCACAGTGATGCTTTCCCATGCACTGTGACTCTCATGCAGAGAACAATCTGAGTATCTTGGAGAAACTCAGCAGGAGAAGGTGGCAATTAAGAGCCTGTTGATACAAACAGGCATTTTGGTAGCTTTCCCACAGTCAGACAATTCTGTGGATTTGCTTTAGATGAAGATCTGAGCCTGGTTGAGCCAGAAAACAAGACAGGGAAAAAAAAAAAAAAAAAAAGCGTGTGAAAAGAGCAGCACTTTGAAATTACACCATTTTCCACCTGTGACATGCAAAGGGACAATGCCAAGTTTGGGACTAGCTTCTCACCTCTTTCTCCCTTTCCAGAAGCCAATGGGACAGCGTATCCCCCAACCCCCAGCAGGAATGCAGAGCTGGGAAGGATATGAAAACATGCTGTGGGCTGGTCTGAATGGAAAACTGGAGAAGATGCAAACATCCTCTGTGATTCCCAGGCATTATACCCTTACAGGGGCACAAATACAGCTGTAGGTAGGAAGGTAGTTTTTGTCATACTGGAAGCTGCTTCCTAGCTCTACCAAAAGCTTTGCTGCTTTCAAGCCTGCTTCTTCCATGTCACTATTCACTCCTCTTGGGTTTTTGTTCTGTCCTTGTTCATGTAAATACCCTACCAAGGGAGGAGAGAAAAGGCTCGCGGAAAGTGGTAACTGCAGCTCCTTGCTCTGTGGACTTAAGGCTTCCTCCTGTCTCTTTTCCATGAGTTGCATGTTTCTGTGAGGGCTTGCATACCTAGAGCTGTCTTTGCTTCCAAGTTAAGCTGTATAAAAGAAAGCTCACAAAGAAATTTCCCCATCAGAGCTTGTTGGAAGAGAATATAAAGCAGAGGGTGATGTAGTCCACACAAAAAATTGTGGAACTGAATAAATAATCAAGAATGGGTTTTAGATATCTCAATTACCAGATAAAATGCCAAAAGCAATATGAAATAAAGCAACAGCTGTGGAAATGAGAGGAAGCAAAATACATTTTCCTTTCTTCCTGATAGACTCAGTTTTGGACTCTTCAGTGACAGTCTATTAATTTTCTGTGTGTTTTGGCATCAGAAACCTTATGAATGCACAGGGACGTATACTCTGCTCAATTTTAAAGCTTAGTTTTAATGTTGAGAAGTCAAGGGCTTGCACATCCATAGCTCTTTGTACACAGATATTTTAAAAATGTTCTTAAAGTCAAGCTATTACCATCCCCATCTGGATTTCCCACAGTGAAACAGAAATGCAAGCACTCATCATAACATATCCATGCTGGTCAAATCATCTTGCCAGAGGGAGCTTCTGGGCAGCACTATGGATTCACACAAGATGGGGCAGATACTGTGGCTCTTTTGGTTTTGGGACTGTCACTCAGCCACCCCCTCCCTTTACCAAGGGCCACACGTTCTGTTTTCTGGCATGCTACAGCCAAAGCTTAAACAAGCTCCCAGAAAGCTATTTCGTTACTCCCTGAGGTCTGAATCAGGGGCTTGACCCTGCTCAGTTCTGGCTGATGCCTTCCCCAGAGCTGCTTTGCTTAGGCTTGAGCGTCTTACAGGCTCTTGGGCTTTCCATCTGCCTCTCCCTCTGCATTCATCTCTTGGCTCCCTGAGAGGGTGTAAATCCTTATGTCTGCACTCTTTTGTTTCTTCATTTGCCCTGCTGATCTGTACATGGTTTCCCTTTGTTTGCTGAAGTATTTTCTGCTCTCCCCTCAAAGCTTGCCTGCTGAGCTGATGCCACCAGCTGTGGAGTTCGGCCACCTCAACCTCTCCATTCCCACGTGGTGCACAAAATGGTAATACCAGAACAGGGTGGTGATTGATTGATTGCTGTCTGCTGCTGCAAGTTTCCAACAGGAGCGCTTCCCACACGGCATAGCCTACTATGCACTAGTTAGAAGCAGGCTTGTGCAACTGTCCCCCAAGTGCCATGGAGGGCATGCTGTACCTGTGCTGAGCAAAGGAGAAAGACAGTGTGGCTCAGGATAGCAGGGTATTGGGAAGCAAGGGAGCCAGAGAAGTCATATAGGACAGTGTGTGGGAAATGAGGACTTACAGAGGTAGACAGAGGAAAATTCTGCCTAGTCTAGAGGTCAGTCTTTCCCTAGATACAGCATGGGGAAGGTAAAGCAACCCATAGCTATGCTGCAGAAATACCTAAAGACATCACTCAAGTTCAAACTAATCTTTGTCATGGCTCACTAGTGATCTGAGGACTGCAATGAATAGGCCTGCTGTCAAACACACCTTTCTCAGACCTACCTTTGTTTGCTGTTTTTCTTGGTAGTCTGACATCTCTTCCTGGGCTACACTTAGACATGTTTGTCAAGGCTGGTTGCTTTAAGATCCTGTCATCAAGCCTTGATGTGGAATAAGATTGCATCTTAACCTCACAGAGCAATCTGGGGAGGATCTTCTGTGCTCAGGGACCACTGCAAGAGAAGAGGCAGAGATCAGAGCTTTCTTGAGAAAACAAAGGTTCCTAGTATTATACACATTTCAAAAAAAAAAAAAAAACAACAAACCAAACAACCCAAAATAAACTCATAAGAATGAGCGGAGAAGCCATACCCTAATATATGTTATGTATTTTATATGCTCAATATCCTAAAGCAAAGCATGTGCCTTCTCATTCACCAGTAGCTAGCTGCAAGGCAGTCGTCAATGTCTGTCTGGCAGAATGGAACATGATGCCATTGTAGGCAGAGGTGGGTGCCTCCAGGAAGAGCTTCTCTCTCCCTGATGCAAACAGGAACTCTCCACTCGGACTGCATGGCTGCCTTTTCAAGGGCTGAATCCAATGCCTCACAGTCCATCACGGAGTGCTTTTGGAGGGAGGCACAACCTCCTCCATGTGCTATTACTGCAGACGGTTTACATAGGAGTCAGCTTTTGTAGGGTTTTGCTTCAGCAAGCAAAGGCAGGAAAACAACTGTCAAAGTAGAAATACAGTCAAGAGTAAATACAAGTGATTCCAAGTCAAGGCAGTGCTGTGTTTACCTATTTTTCATGTATGTGGAACAGGGGAGTTTACTATTTGTTTTATCACCTAAAACCACTCTGTTCAAAAGTTGCTTCCAACCTCCTAAGTCTCAAAAAAATAGTTGTTTCATGCCCATTTTCTGGTCTTTCTTTAACCTGCTTTCTGTGGAAACATTTTACAGCTGTAATCAATCAGATGTCCCATTGCCTATTTCCCTACATGAAACCTCACATACAAAACCCTCTTAATAGGAGCTGGATTGTAGTGTGTGCTTTGTTACTAAAAAGCCAATCTCGGAGAATGTAGTCATGACTTCCTGCTACTGCAAAATGTGTCTCCAGCTCTGCCAGTTAGCAAGTCTGTCTGTTCAACCCATGAAGCTGAGGGTGCTTCAGGAACTGTCAGGCCTGTTCAAAAAACTGTGCTGGTCTTTTCATCTTCTTGATTTCCTGAGTCATTCCAGCTCTGGACCTCAGCTGCCATATGGAATCCTGCTTTGTAATACTATCTGAAACACACTTTCAGCTCATAAATGTGTTTGTGTTTAGAACTACAAAGGACACTTCCTGGCTGTTCAGTAGGGCTTTTTTATTCTTTTAATATATGCATTTATGAAATAAGATGTCAAGCTACTTGGCATGATTGCGTTCATACCAACTTGATTCCCATGTGATTTCCTATGAATAATAAAGTGCTGCTTTAAATAAAGTATGGGTTCTGATCCTGTTAGAAATTGGGTTTAATCTCTTTTTCTCTATATAGTGCTTTGATGAGTTAATTTTCTTGTTAATTTTAAGAGAAAATTAAAAATCTTTAAAATGCATGCTACTGCATCACACTGAGGCAGAAAAAAAGCATCTGGCAAGTAATGTGTCTCATTCTTAACATTGTTTTTGTACAAGTTTGTTGTTGGTTTTGTTTTTTTTTCTTAGACTCCACCTTTTTTTGCATTTTCCAGCAACACTGAAATGATGGTTTTCATTAGTTAACTATAGCTGCTTGCGTATTGGTGCATTCAGAGTGGGGCAGGAGACCACATGTGCAGTGCTGCATATCTTCATGATTTTGTAGCTTGGACTTCAGTGAATAATGTGAAAATTATACAACATAAAGCTGACTTGCATTGTTTCTTTTTCAAAAACATATCAGGACTTTCTACGCTTCAGCTCTGAAAGGCTCAACTTATTTTATCTAATCTGCTGTACACGTCAGAGGTCATGAAAATGAAGAAGGGAAAACTCAGTGCAGGCTGAGCTGGCCATACTGTACACAGGACAAAGCAAATTCTTAAAATCTCAACATGTAATGATGTAAGGAGGCTGAAAAGGGTGTTTCTGCTGTCCCTCCAGTCCAGCTTTTGCCATAGCTTGCTGGGACTGAAACAGTACTGCAGCCCAACACGGGACTGGGCTCTGATGTCACTTGGTCAGGAGCATCCAGCCAACCATGGAACCTGTCTGTATGGTGGCAGTGACATGTGCCAAGGACTGTCAGCACTTGTCTGCCACAAAAGTAGAGCCAGAACAGAAAATAACCTACCCTACAGTCAAAGAGCAGGGAGAACTGTGGGAATGGGAAGCCACACAGAGAAACTCCTGAGCACCCCTATCTTGAGCTGGAACCAAGGAGGCAGAGATGAGCCCAGCAGCAATTTCTCCAGCTTTTGAGGAGCACTGATTTCTCACCTATGTGGCTGCATCCCATAGTTCAGTTCAGACACTTGCTTTTCTTCCTCTGAGATGATGCCAGTACCTTGCTGCTGTTTGCCACCTCTGAGGGACAGGCCGGTTTGCTGTGGGGAGCAAACAGGGCTCCTGATACTGTCTGCCCTGTCTGGAGGGTTTCCAGAGAACCAGAAGGGCTGTGATCTGGACAGCAAGTGCCTGAAAGCAGTGAGGGTCTCCCACCACCGGGGACCAACCAGGACCTGGCATCTTGGTGGAAGTGAAATGGATGCTGCTCCAGAGGGGTCCTTCTGACCCCATCCTGCCCCATGCCTGTGTCTTCCCACAAGGCTGCAGTGCCATGGCACATCATGGAGGTACTGGGCTTCTGCAGCACAGATGTGGTGCCGCGCTGCCTTGGACCCACAGAGAGTGGAAGGACATCAAAAGAGCATATGCCTCAGCAACGGCACTTTCCAGCAGCCAGCTGTCCGGCCTGCTCAGAGCCATATGTGCATCCTGCCCCCCGAGACCCTTCTGAAAAGGAGTTCTATTTGAACTAGGGCAGGCCAGGCACAAAAGCCTGCTCTCCTGCACACCGCTTGGCTTGGCCTTACTGCCAGTTCCTTTGCACCCACTGAAGTATTAGAGCAGCAGTGGGAGATGCAGCAGTACACATAGGGGGGAGTGCGAGTTCACTTACACATTGGAGTCAGCGCAGGGGATGGGAACTGATATGGTCAAAGCTGAGGAATGGTTTCCATGTAAAGAGAAGTTAAATGAAGGCACTACAGCCTGGGAAAGGAGCAACACACCGGCCTCCAAAATAGTGGAAGAGAAAAGGGATCATTTGATTTGTTGTGGCTCATAGCACTAGTACTAAGTGGCACAAAGAAAGAATAAAACCCCAGAGCAAATCCCCTCTCAGCAATACAGAATCAATCCCTGAAAGTCATTATTGGAGAATAATCTGCCAAAAGGTATAAACAGAGTGAAAAATTATTAGACAAATGAGACATGAGCAGAGACCATGCCTTGCCAATGTTAATACTGGGAGGTCTTTAAGCTTTTGGATATGGGGGACAGGTACCCCATTGTTTATACATTTATAAGCATTCTGTACTGTTAGAACAGTGGACTAAAAAGATCTGTGGAGTGATTCAGTACAGCTGTTTTACTGGCATCTTCACAGAACAGTTGCAAGATTATTTTATACCTGTTATGAATTATTTTAGATTTTCAAAGAATGGCTTTTGCAAATGCATATAATGGAACTAACTAAAAAAAACCAGCCACGATCATGTATTTAAAATCATTGTGAAGTTAATGAGGAAGAAATATATTCCTCATTATAAGTACATCAGGATGAGAGAAGAATATAAACAGAAATGCATAAGTGTCTAATTCCCAAGGAGGCAGCAAATCACAGTGCCTTTTTTTATTCCTGATGAACAAGTAATGCTATTTAAATGCCATTAGGACAGCAATCCCCAAAATATCATGGAATAGGAAATGATCAGTTTTATTACAGATAATTTCTTGTTACTAAACTATAGCTTTGAAGCTCCAAAACCCTGGAAAACAGAAAGAAAGCGTGAGGATGCACTGGTCAGTTGGTAACAAGTGATGCAGCTTCCAAGGGTTTATCACACTGAAGGAATGAAAATCATCCTGGAAAGTTTTGTGCAGCACAGAATTTTCAACAGTGTAAAGAGTTCTGAAATCATGTTAAACTGAGTGATGAAAGCCCCACACACTCAGACCAAACTGTGAGTTGAAGCTGAAACAGTTAAAGGGGCTCAGTTTATAGATAGCATTAGGCTTAGTTCCTGCTTTCATTAGTTTTATTCTTTTGTGCTTTTTAATAATGTGACGCACAACTGTGGGTTATTCAGTAATGACAAACAAATCTGAAGCCACACAGGAAGTGGGTCCCTGTGGTCAACTGGATAGCATGTTAGATAGCTCCAACTGCTAAGTAATGGTCATGTTAAGTAAAGGTACTGAATAAATTTACCCAGCGTGTAACATCCATCATCTTTATAGAAGGGCTAGCATCACAAATCACATGGTTATACACCTCTAATTGGGCAGGAACTTGGCAGAAAAAAATGTTTCTCTGAACAATGCACTCTACTCACAAACATGGTGCTGTATGAAACCTTTCAATTCTAAGAAAATATGGGTGCTTGGAGATGATATGAAGTGAAGCATGGCCACTTGTGAGATGATGATCTGAAGTCAATGATCTCAGTATTTCTTCTCTCTACCCCTGGTCATATTATCCTGGCTGGACTGCCTGTTGAGATCATGGCTGTGGTCTCTTCAGCCCGGCTCTGGACAAGCCCATGTGACAAAAGCTTGGGCTTGGGCAAATTCAATACTGGCTTCAAATTTTACCTGTGTTTGCTAGGCAGTCCCAAAGCATGTCTTGGTGCAGCTGCTGGGGCAACATTCCTTGAAGAGCTGCAGGGAAGAGGCAAAAGTTTGAAGAAAGGAAATGGGCATGGTGCCCCAGTGTGCTGCTAGTACCAGGTCCTCTCCTGTCCATACTACTCAGCATGTGAGGGCTAGTTGCTATCAGAAGTATTCTTTAAACTAGACCTGTCAGAGTAGCCTCTGTGAACAGATGTTGTACATTAGAAGACAGGCCCCTCATGTCTTGCAGCAGCCACAGAGAAGTTTCCCAGAGAGGGGCAGGGGAGCTTTTCCCCCTCTGTGCACAATATTAAAGCAACTGCATGGAAAATGCTGTGAATGTAACTGCCCATTTCCTTGCCACCACTGAAGAGCTCCCATTAATCCACATTTTAAGGAGCAAAACATACTTTAGTGACTTGTGCCTGAGCTTGGCCTTGCTTTGAAGCACTTTCATACATCACCCATATTGACAATATCTGTTTCTCAGCTGTAAATCATTCTTTACAAAAGCAAAGAGGGGCCCCTTTCTTTGTGCAAAAAGTGGTAAATCCCTAGCTCATAGAGTTCATTAATTAATGTCTGCACTTCAGGACAGCGGAAACTATCTGCAAGCAACATGACCTCTTTGTCTATGACAAAAAAAGTGACCTCTTTGGTTGGAATAATACTCCCTGTAATTCACCACTCTGACATACCACATTTGCAAAAGAAGCTGGAGGGAGGAATAGAAGGAGAACTCTTCTGTGTGTTACTTACAAAATAAATCCATCTGTACAGGCAAATCTCCAAAATAGTCTTTTTAGACTTGCAAAGTATCACAGTTTGAGCACATTTTATTATCTCCATAGAGATCTTTTAGCTTGGCTGAGAGTGGGAAAATGTTCAGCTTTTTGAGTTCAGATCCTCACCTTCCCATCCATAGTGGGGCTTAGGTGCCCTACTGAGTACTTCTAAGCTCCTTTTGGTCCAAAAATAACTCCCAAAGAACCATGTAATATCACAAGTTAGAAGGGACCCATAAGGATCATTGAGTCCAACTCTAGTCTCCTGTCAGGATGACCTAAATCTAAATCATATGGTCAAGAGCATCATTCAGATGTTCCTTGAACTTTGACAGGTTTGGTGCCATCAGAGCTTCTCTGGGGGGTCTGTTGCAGTGAATGACCACTCTCTCAGAGAAGAGTCTTGCCCTACTGCTCAAACTGAATTTCCGGTGGCGAATCTTCATTCCGTCTTCTTGCACCCTGGTCGTCAGAGAGAGGATCATAGCACCTCCCCCTCTGCTGCCCCCTTGAGGCAGTTGTAGGCTGTGATGAGGGCTCCCTTCAGCCTAGTCTTCTCCAAGCAGAACAAACCAAGTGACCTCAGTTTCTCATACTGACTCTGCCCCTCAAAACCTTTCACGATCTTGGTTGTCCTTTGGACACAGTTTGATGCCCTTATATTTTGGCACCCAGAACCACAGTACTCATTGTAAGGCCACATCAGTGCAGTGTTAACTGGAACAATCACCTCCCTTGACCAGGTCACCATGCTGTTCTTGATGCACCCCAGGCCGTGGTTGGCTCTTTCGGCTGCCAGGGCACACTCATTCAACTTGCCATCATCCCAGACCTCCAGATCTCTTTCTGTGGGACTGTTCTCCAACCTCTCGCATCCTCCAGTCAGGTGGAGAATCTGGAACATGCTCTTGCAAAATTTCCTTTGGTTGGCGATTCCCCAGCTCTGTAGTCCATCCGCATCTCTCTGTAAGGCATTCCCACCCTCAAGGGTGTCCACTGCTCCTCCTGGTTTAAGATCACTGGCCCTTAGGATCACAGACTTAGTGTACACTTAACTCCTGCATCCAGATAATTTATAAAATCATTTGAAAGCATTGGTCCGAAAAATATGCCCTCTGGAACCCCACTGGTGACTGGCCACCAGCCTGGTGTAATCCCATTCCCTAAAACTCTTTGAGTCCAACCCGTCAGCCAGTTGCTCACCCAACATGGCTGTTATGGACTTGTCAAGCTGTACTAGACATTCTGTACAGAAAGATGCTGTGAGAGGTAGTATCAAAAGCTTGCTAAAATCCAAAACACCACATCTATGTCTTCCCTCGGTCAACTAGAGTGGTGATCTTGTAATAGAAGAAAAGTAAGCTGGTTAAGCAGGTCTTTCTCCTTGTGAACCTGTGATGGCTGTGACCAATGGCTGCATTTGTTCTCAAGTGTTTTTCAGTAACTCTTAGAATAGTATTCTCCATCATTTTACTGGGCACTGAAGTGAGGCTGACAGGCCTGAATTTATCGGGGTTTTCCCTCTTTCCCCTCCTGAATATTCAGACATTTGCCAGCTTCCAGTTGACTGAGACCTCTCAAGAGTCCTAAGGCCACTTAAAAATAATGGAGAGAGGTCTTGAGATAATATAGCTCATATTTTTCTGTACTCTGGGGTGAATCCCATTGGTCCCCATAGATACGTGTATGCTCAGCTGCAGCAGCAAGTCTCAAACAACTTTTAGTCATCTGGGAGTTGATTTGTCAATCCCATATTTACGGTCTTCCAACACAGGGCTCTGGGAGTCCGGTGGCCCACCATTGGTGTTGAAGACAGAGGCAAAGAAAGTGTTGAGCATCTCCATTTTCTCTACATCATTATTTGTGAGGTGGTTGACCTCATCAAGCAATGGAACAGTTTTATCTTCAATTCTCCTTTTCCCGCTAACATACTTCAAAAAGCCCTTTTTGTTGTCCTTCACATGCTGGCTAACTTGAAACCTAATCAAGCTTTGGCCGCACAAATTTCCTCCCTGCAGGGGTGAGGAGCATCTCTGTAGTCCCTCTGCATTGCCTGTCTTTTATTCCAATATCTATACACTTTCTTTTTCTGCTTAGGTTGTAGAAGAATATCCCTGCCAGCCTTCCATCCTGCTTGCTTGACACTTTGGAATTGCCTGCTTCCGTGCTCTGAAAAGATGACTCTTAAACAGCAACCAGAATTCATACACCCCAGTAAGAATCAGATTCCTTCTTGTCCTGCCTAACAAGCTCCCTCAGCATCCTGAAGTCTGCTCTCACTTGTCCAGGGCCAGTTTTGCTAACGGTTTTTCTCCTACCTTTTCATGCTGCATATATAGTATAAAGACGTTTCAAATGTGCTCCACAGTACTCAGCACACCATGGAGCAGATTGAACAACTTTGCTAAGCACACCATCCCTCAAACACAGGCCTGCCTCCTCCAGACTTATCTCTAGTAAACTTAGTTTTATCCCTTTCTCCCTTCAAATCTAGTTTAAAGCTCTTCCAGCAAGCCCTGCTAAACTCTTGTGCAAAGTTCCTTTTGCCTACCTGTGGCTGACCAACCTGGTGCTATGTAGCCCAACTCATGGTTAAAGCCCCCAGACTTCTGCCAGTGACACCAGTCTTGGAGCCAGGTATTGATCTGCTGGATCTTCCTGTTTCTTCCCTCATCTTTCCCTGAAACTGAAAGGGTAGAGAACACTACTTGTGCTCCTGATCCCTGGACCCAAGGCCCTAAACTCTCTCTTGGTCGCCCTCAGACTTCTTATTGCAATTTGATTGCTGCCTACCTGAAAAATCAATGATGGATAATAATCTGAATGTCATGCCAGGATAGGAAGCTTTCTTTTCACATCTTTAACCTGGGCCATGGAGAGACAGACGACTTCCCTAAAAAGCAGGTCCACTCTGTATATTGGAATTTCTGTTCCCTCAGAAGAGAGCCTCCTATGGCAATGGTCCATCTTTTTTAATTTATGGAAGTGGTTTTGAGGCAAGAAATAGGCTGACTGAAGCTTTGTAACACATTGAACCAAGATGAGCCATTGTCCTCATCACTATTCAGTTCCACTTGCGAAGCTGTATACCTATTATGCAAGGGTACCTGGGAAGGTGGGATTGTTTAGTGGAGATGTGCCTGCTGTCCTGGGCAGGAACTTGTGCACTCCATACAGGGAACTCTTTTCCTGTATTGCTTAAGTTGCTGGTTTCTGCTAAGTGGGGAAAGGATAGGGAATTTTCTGCATCAACCAAAATACCAGAGATCTCCTACAGCACACTCACTCATGGTGCTCAACTGACCACTTGGTTTTAAAGCCCTTTGATTCCCTGTGTTAATCTATTTAGTCTTAATTGAGGAAACAATTTTAAGTTTTTACATACTTTTTTTTTCCTTTTTTAATTTTTTTTTAATAAATGGCTGCTGTGTTAAGATGTAAAAAAACATTTTCAGCTAAAGTTTGCAAAATGCCTTTGAGACAATATATCATCTGGAAAAATAGCATGTCTGCTTTTTAATAGATGTGTTTAGATGCTGCAGGGCCAAAGGGGACATTCAAGTATTCTTCAAATGAGATGATAAACCCGCAAGTTGTGAGGGCTGTTAAGGCTCCTCCTCCCTTCACAGCAGAGCAACATGGAGAAGCTCTCTTCTCTGCAGATATGAGACTAATTAATTTGAAATAAGCTAATGAATCAAAAACTGTGAACTTCACAAGATGCTGTCAGGCACGTAGACTTTGCCATGGGGATTTCAAGAGAATATTGCTTTGGTTAGACTCTCTTCAACAGGCCTGTTTTTTTTCCCCTCCGTTATTTTATACAAGTCAATCCGGAGGCATAAAAATCTTTGCCTTTTATTCCCAACCTCAGTACTGCCTGCACCTAAGGACAAGAGAGGCAGAAAACAGCAGCAACTGTAACTGAGTTAGGATTGGCGAAGCACTGTTATGGGAACATCAGTGTATGCCCCTGCATGCAGATACAGATTCATGTCATTGAGCAGCACCTGACCAGATGGTCTACTTCAGCCAGGAGAAACACATCACTTAATCAGTTGTTTTTTTTTCAATTTCATCAGGAATTTGTGCTCTTTTACACCATGCTCACAATTGGAAGCCACTTCTAAAAGGCCACTTGTCACTTGCTCTCTGTTATTTGTCTGTGGTTAAAAGAGGCATGGTTGCCACAGAAGCAAAATTAGATGGTTTTACTTTCAAAATATATTCAATATTTATTTTCTGTGGGCTTTATTCCTCCATAAATGTTGTTTCTTTAAATGTCCCATAGATCCCATTGCTTTCCTTTTACAGGTTCCCTTGCCCTTGTGAGAAGGGATTTTAACTCCTTCTTCTGCTGCCCCCTGCACTGATCATCTCCTTTCCTAAATGAAAATAGCAGAAGTCTATGACAATGGCTGTGTTGTTATTACCAGAGAAAAATGTTGATAAGTGACACTTGTACCAAATTTGGTTTCCTTCATACAAACGTAAGAGTCTTGTTCTTCTCAGCAGCCGCATAAACACTGGTTATCTGGGGGGGGGATCAATAAAGAAATAAGTTTCTTGCTCTTTCTCCAAACGCAGAGTTTGAGCTGTCTTGGCAAGTCCCATGACTTATACAAAGTACCACTTTACCCAAAAAGGGGATAGTTGGGATGTGGCTGAATTCAGCAGAAGGCCTGTGACTGGGTAACTGGGTTTTTGGGTCTTTACTGTTTTGATTAAGTTTTATGAAGCCCAGATCAAAATCACAGATTACAAACAGTCTGAACAGCCCAAACTTCAGACCACTAAAAACTACTGATTTTCAAGGGCACCAAAGAAGTAGGAATAGAGATTGGTGCTGCAAAAATGAAGATGGTGACTCAAATGTTGAGACTGGGCTTTTTGGCGGGTGAACAGGCCAGCTGCATTTTAGCTCTGCTGTAGACATTGCTGTCAGCTTTTTATTTCCTTAAACCTACAAGAAATGAAGGAAACACCAGCAGAATATATTTATCTTTTTCTTTTTCCTGTGCTCTGTGCCTTCCTCAGACATGCTGAACTACTTTTTTGTTGTTATGCTAAATGGAAAGACTCAAGTATGTGAGTCTTGGGTCCAGTCTGCCAGCAAGATGCTGAAACAAGCTGATGATCCTCTGTGAACTATCCCCTAACAAACCACACACTGGCTTTGGCTCTCTGGAGCCTGCAGCCATAAACAAAATATTACAGAGAGCCCTTGTTACATTGCATTTGATTTATGATTCCAGTTAGAGATGATATTTCAGCTAATTTCCCAGCTCTGTGTTATTGCTTCTTACATGCCACCTCTATTTCCCAGTTGCATTTAATAAGCAGGTTACTTTTTAATTCTTCTTTTGCAGAGTTTGGCTCACATTCCAAAATGAAAGATAAAATGGATACTTCTTATAGTGCTCCTCAACCCTTGTAAAGGGTGTGGAGAGAGCTTGGCCCCAGTCATCTGGCTGCACTTAGGGAGCAGACTCCTCTGTTAACAACTCCAAAAGCTGCACATTTCTATTGTTTCTTCAAAAGATTTTAAGCACCCTATTCACCGAGGAGTTCCCATAAAAGGCCTTATATGGTATATTGCACAATAAATGAGTAATAATCAGTATCATGATTATGTCTTTAGGTAATGAACAGAATTTTCCCATATGCACACACACTATTAGCTTGAGCAGCAACATAATTGTCATCTCATTTGTTGAGTCAAAGAGCTGGTCTTTCAGGAATCCCCTACTGCTAAAGCAGCAGCCAAATCTCACCTTTTTCATGGCCAAGTGTTTCTTAAGGAATTTTCCAGGCCAACCTCTGTGTGGGTAGGTGCAGCAAGGGACAGAATGATGCTTCATCAATTTCCCACTCCATGTTTTCTATACTCTCTGTGAGTACCATTCTGTAAATTACCTGTGAAGTTAGAGATGAAAATAAGAAAGGAGGTCATCACTAGGTAGAAATATAGTGTTAAATATTCACATAGAGGTGCTTTAGGCTGCATATAACACAAGATTACTGTTTCCAACTACTCTGTAAAAGATTACTGCATCAGTTTGGTTGGAAGCTGCAATGGTTAGCAGTTACTAAATAAACCGTTCTCTAGATCCATTGGAAATTGCACTGCAAGTGAGAGGCTTAAACTGCAGCAAAGTACCTTCTTTTCTTTACCCGCAAGT